>PVIR01002549.1:0-101001 GCA_004026965.1 Petromus typicus | reverse complement strand
TAAGATATATGGGAATATTTAATTCTTAAAAAAATATTCCCCCCCCTCTCTTTTTTCTTTCCTTCCTTTCTGTTGTTTTGTTTTGATTTTGTTTAGTGCTGGGAACTGAGCTCTGGGCCTTGCACTTGCTAACCAAGTGCTGGAGTCACTGAGATCAATCCCCAGCCCTCTAAGGGAGTTCTGGAAGTAGTACTTTTTCATGAATGTCTTTATAAAGTATGATTTTTAAATTGATTTTTCAAATTTATACACACATCATGATCAAAATTGACATGGAGAATTTGTACCAGTACATGACATGACTTAATTCTCATTCTTTCCCATTCCTCTGCCCACCCTACAACCCCCCACACCCTATATACTTAAAGTTTGTTTCCTTTTTTAACATCAATTTTTTTTCCTTTCTTTACCTACCCCTACCCCACTTTTCCCTTTGAATATTTTCTGTTTCACAATATCCAGTACAAGGTATGATTTCAAAAAACACGGTGGGAGCTGCAGCCAGGTGCCATTGAAAAGACAATGCAGCATGTGTCTGCCCACCTTATTCACAGGATCTGACACAGTACAGCTTCTGGCTCTTCCCCAAAGTCACAGTGACCATAAAAGGTAAAGGCTTTGAACTGATTCTGGACACTGAGGTAGCCATGACAGTGCCACTAATGACACCTACAAAAGGAACTTGCAGGGGCTGGGGATTTAGCTCAGTGGTTCCGGTGACTGTCTTCCAAGCACAAGGACCAAGGTTCAATCCTTGGTAACCACGTACAATACTGGTCATGGAGACTCACGCCCAGCAGCAACTAGTACCACATACCACAGTGCCGGGCATGGTGGCTCACACCTGTAATCCCAGCAGTCAAGAGGCAGAGGCAGGAGGATTGCTGTGATGTGAGTTTGAGGCTGAGCTCAGGGCCAGCCTGAACTACAAAGTGAGACCCTGTCTCAAAAAAAAAAAGGAAGTTGCAGGTTTCCTTGAGATATTGGCAGGAAGGATGAAATGAATGTGTTCAAAGTGTGAAGGAGGATATTCAGGGAGATAAATGCAATTATCTACTATTTACCATATCTTCATCATACCTAATGACTTGCCAATATGGAAATTGGGCCTTTAAACATAACATTTCCAGGCTTGGGATTTAGCTCAGTGGTTCCAGTACCTGCCTTACAAGCACAAGGTCCTAGGTTTGCTCCCCAGTAACCACATACCACAATGCCAGGCATGATGGCTCACACTTGTAATCCCATCACTCAGGAGGCAGAGACAGCTGGATTGCTATGAGTTTGAGTGTGAGCTCAGGGCCAGTCTGACTACAAAGCAAGACCCCATATCTTTAAAAAAACCAAAACCCAAAAACAAACAAACAAACAGAAAAAAACCCATAGCATTCCTAGTGTATCTTCTAGTCTGAATAAGAGGACCCAGGACCACTGACCACAGTCATCTACATTCCCAAACTGTCTGACCCTTCTTCTGTGTTTCACCTGCCTTCCCACTTCTGCTTATGTGCTACCATATCAGCATAAAGTTTATTTTAAAAAT
This sequence comes from Petromus typicus, assembly GCA_004026965.1. NCBI lineage: Eukaryota > Metazoa > Chordata > Mammalia > Rodentia > Petromuridae > Petromus > Petromus typicus. The sequence goes on along the minus strand of PVIR01002549.1, from coordinate 99,458 downwards.
AAAAAAATATTAAGTTTAGTACAAGTTAGTGAATTGCATGCTACACATAAAAATAAACTATACACAACAGTGGAAGATATAAACGAAACCTAAGTGAACTCTTCTGTTATAGAAGTTTTTGTGTTCACTTCACCTGAGCCATTAAGGCTTTCTCAGTATCTGAAAAAGCCACATGGCTCTGCAAAATCAAAGTACAAATGCCTTAGCAGAGAATGACTAAAAGCAGTATTCCATCACCAACAAAAGAATCCTGGAGAATATTACACAATTCAAAACTCAAGAAAATGAAAGCTGGAGGGAACATTGACCAGAAATAACTGTTGCAACTCTGATTGCAGACAGAATCACCAGCAAACAGTAAAAACCCTAATTCTGAAGCTTTTAGTAGTAGTTCCTCCCATTGATAGGTTTCTTCTCCCCCAGGGACTATAATTTTCCACTTTAAATTTGAACTCCAGTCAATGTAGAGTACAAAATCAATACCATAGATTTGTTCTGCTCTCCTTGGGCCTCCTGGAATTTTCAAAGTATGGGGAGGAACAGCTTTTATGATGAAGATGGACTGGAAAATGAAAGGGGTGGCTTTGACCATTTTTGTGGAACTCTGACCCACACAATCTGTACGAGGCTACTGACGTCACCCTCGTGTCTCTGTCACGCCACTGTTCTTCTTCCACAGTGGGGTGTTAGATATCAGGAGTGATGTGACTTCCACCACATTTCTAGAAAAATATCATTGGAAAGTTAGAAGTATCAAAATATTGTTCTTGTGTATCCTATCTTTTGTCTTTATTGTGTTTTGCTAGTTTTATTTACAATTTCTTTGCCCATGTTGTTACTTGGGGAGAGAAAAGTAGAGGAACGGACTCACCAAACTCTCAAGAGTACTAGAAAGAGTTCACTTTTATACAGCTGATAATTCTCTCATTGATAAAATTAGCAGAAGTGCCGCAGACTTGTTCCCTCCCATGCAGATGTGCACCATGGTAAGCCACTGTCCCTCTCCAGGTCCGGACTGGTGCACTCAGCCCCTGAGAGGTGCGGTCATCCTCTCACTGCAGCTGCTCCCTGTCTATTCAGTCTCCACAAGCTCAGGCAAGACCTCATGCCAAGTCTCCCAGCAGACCTCATTACCCTGTCTGCACAGGGGCTGGTCTGGATGATCGTGGTATTTTCTACTTTTTTAAATCACTTGGACCAGAGGAACACGTTAGGGGTGTGTGTGTGTGTGTGTGTGTGTGTGTGTGTGTGTGTTCTCTCCCATGCTTTCCCTTTGCACCATCTCACAAGCATGCCCCAGCTTCCCAGTTCTTCCTGGCCTGGCCTTCAGAGATGATCAGCAGCAGTCTCTCCCTACTCAGGAAGGCTCTGAACAACCGTGACTCTTAAACAAAGTGGAGCCTGTAGACTTTACTCTGCCTAGCACCTTCACCCAGGGAGGCTCCACGTTGAACCCTTAGACTGAAGCCTTGGTAGAGTAGAGCTTGGTTATTTCTGACAGACGATGCCAGAACACGGAGTCCTGGCTTTGTCTCCAGTCCTGTGTCTGTGGTTGCAGCATTTTTTCATTGAGCTTCATGCATCATGTCTGACTTTCAAGTATTCATCTCTCATTTGCTTCCCTTTCTGTCATGTCTTGTGTAGCTAATAGTCATGTGAAATGGACCATTTCTGGGCTACCCAGCTGGTCTCTGCTGGTCAATCTCTGTGTCCTTGTGTGAATTCTGCTCGCTGCTAATCACCCTCTCAGGAGCACTCTGTGGAATTCCCTTCCCAGGGACCTCGTGCTGTTGGGCATATGTAGCACCCAGTCTGCCATTCTCTACTGACTAATTCATATGCGTCTCATAGTACAAACAGTGGGTGGATGGACCGGTGCTTGATTCCAAGAAACCCATTCCAGGAACTAGCAACAAGCTAATACTTATAGGTGTTCCAATAGGGTGACAGGATATTTGAAAGACAAAGGTAATTTTTTTTCACCTGTAGTTGTTTTTTACAGAAAATATTTATTTTTGAAACTCAAGTATTATAAAAGAAAAATAAATTCTTTGAGCACTCAGATCTCTGACAGGTGGATTTCTCTTAATTGTATAAATATGGTTTAAAATGTATAAGCTCTGCTCTTTTGTTTTGTGCTTTCAGTGTTAAAATTTAAACCTGTCTATCATGTTTTATTCCATGAGAGATGTATCAGCATAAAGAGAAACAGCGGTAGGTTATAGAGTGTGATAGAAATTCTAATAGACTGTTTAACAATAATGTGGCAGGCAGATACAATTTTAATCAGTATTGTCATTAACGACTATCAATAGAGAGAATAAGATGTTCTTGTCTTCGTGAATTATGATTTATGGCTGGCACAGCAGACAGACTGAACTATATTTATTTTACAATATACAGACATTGATTAAATGCACATGGCATCTAAAATATGGTTGACATTCTAAGTTGAAATTATTACGGACACACAACCATTCATTTAAGCTGTTGCTTTAAAAATGTGTCCCAACTGATTGTTAATGAAAGAAAGTCTGGTTGGGCCAACATATCAGTAACTTGTTTCTGTATTTTACGGATGCAGTAGACTGGTGGGAAGTTGCCTCATTTGGACAGCCAGACCATTTTACTCTACTGGAGGACAGACTCTAAGGAGAAAAAGTTTCTAAAAAAACATATAAATGACTCAATCTATTACAATAAAATTATTTTTTTAATTGTCATCTCTTAGCCTCCCTACTTTCTTTGATAATCTTGTTGTCTAGCCTACTGTAGTGCTTAAGAAATAGGTCTGAAATAATTAGTGATAGCTGTAACTAAAACATTAATATTGTTTAAGGATGATGGTTTATGTAATGTATGTTGCTGGTCTGTTACCAACAGACCAGCAACTTTCACAGCACAAGTATTTCCAAGTATTGATTATTGATTTATAAGACTGAAGCCAGAGGTAATTGTGTCTGGGAATATTTTTATATAGAGAAGCTATAAATTCCTATATTTAATCTCTCATTTTAATGACAGAATTTCTTACATTTTAAAACCTTTTTAGTTTGAAATAATAGACTTACAGAAAAAGTTACAAAAATAGTATATAGACTTCTACATCTGTATGTTTTATCTTTCTCAGCTGTTAAAATTTCCCTAGATTTACCCTAACATTCTGTCACTCTGCTTCTTTCTGTCCCAGTGCTTCTGCCTCTGTCTATCTATCTCTCTGTCTTTCTGTCTTCCTCTCTCTATTGGTGTTTCTTTACAGATACATGTATACATGCATTTTTTCTTAATAATTTGAGAGTGATTCAAATCTGACACCCTTTGTACTTTGAGGCTAGGACACTGTCACTTAATTATTTTATTCTGTGTTTTGGAAAAGGAGAGCTGACCGCAGTTTAACCTCAAATTAGCAAAAGTAGAAATTAAAAAATGAGGAAGGTGGTGATTTCAGAGATGACTACTAATAAAAGAAATCAGAATGTGTTATTCTTTTATTTTTATGAGGCTATATTATCTCCATTTAATCTAAAAACCTAAATGAAGCCAGTGTTGACTTCTGCTAAATGAGTATTTCCCAGAGTGGGATGTATTTCTTTAAGAGTTAATGAAATTTCAGAGCAAGACCTCAGAAAATAGGTGGAAATATCTCATCCTTGTGATGAGCTTCATTAACCATTGAATTTAGTCCAATGTGCCTGAATAAAATTGTGAATAGGAAAATGTCCTGCTTATTTAAAAGTGTGCTGCAGAAGGATCCTTAGAAATCTAATCTCATCTTTTTTGCTCAGAGGTTTTTTTTCTTTCTTTTTTTTCTTTTTCTGCAAATGGTCTATTGATAGGACTGAAGGGCAGTGGAAAGACCACTCACATCTTTGATCATATTAAAGGTTATATTCTGAATTACTGTTCATTTGACAACAAAAATGTGCAAAGGTAAATGCTTAATGGTAGTTAGAGTGGAATTAAGTTCATCCCAACAATTTATAATTTCCCTAATTAAGAGAAGAGATCTGGAGAAAGAATCTGCTCTGCCCCTCACTGTCATTACATTTGCTAGGGATGGTGGGTGTCTGTATTGGAGAGGCAGCTCCAGGTCATGTCTTGTGTCTTGAGGGAAGAGGGAATACAGTGATACAGGGTCAGTGTTCTGGCTTGTGTCTAGATGCCACCTCCCCGAAAGCCTCACACTTTGGGGTTTTCCACAGGTGACTGGATATAGGGTTTGTGTTTCTGGGGTCAAGGATGTGAAATTGGAAATGAGTTCATGGTGCAATGCTAGGATTAAGGTTACCTCATCCTGGATGTGAATGTTACCTACCCTACGGGTGAGTAGCCTTCATAGGATACAAGAGACAGAAGGAGGTTGCTGCGGTGGTAGCATGTTGCTTACTGCTTGCTGTCTCCTACCTGCCCTGCCATGGACTGTTTCTTCTCTGTGATGCCCCTGTGCTGTTCTGCCCTGCCTTGGAGCCAACTGACTGTAGACTGGAACCTCTACAGACTGTGAGCAAAAATAAACTTCTACTCCTTTAACTCTGAGTGTCAGGTATCTGTCTCAGCAACAAGAAAAAAAAAATAACTAAAATGGCAGGTGTAGATGGTATAGTGTGTAGGGGTATATACCTGTAGAAGATCAGTATTTAAATAAGTAAATCCATACTTTCATAAACATTCATTCCAGGGCCGGGGATTTAGCTCAGTGGTTCCGGTGACTGTCTTGCAAGTGCAAAGACCTAGATTCGATCCCCAGTAACCACGTACAATACCGGGCATAGAGACTCATACCCAGCAGCAACCAGTACCACATACCACAGTGCCAGGCATGGTGGCTCACGCCTGTAATCCCAGCACTCGGGAGGCAGAGGCAGGAGGATTGCTGTGATGTGAGTTTGAGGCTGAGCTCAGGACGAGCCTGAACTACAAAGTGAAACCCTGTCTCAAAAAACCTAAAAAAAACAAAAAAAAAATCATTCCAGATTTTATGAAAAATAAAATATAATATCCAAGTATGTTCTTCATTATAGGCCTATTATAGGCCTTCATTATAGGCCTTAAATTATATGAATATGGTGACCATGTACTAGTACACAAATAACCACATCTTACTGAAGTTTTTTATACTGCTAACTAAAGACAGTTTGATTTGGGGTAGGAAAAAATAATGAAGTAGTATAACTATTTTCCAGAATCCTTTTCTCCTTTTCTACATCTCAGGATTTAATTCATTGGAACTGATAAAATCTACTTTAAAAAAAATGTGTTAACCCAAATACCTTCCAAATAAAAAATAATACAACTTTATCCAACACTTTGAAACTTTTTTTTTTTTTTTGGTACCACAAATCGAACTGAGGACCTTGCAAGACAAGCACCAGAATCACTAAGCTAAACCCCTGGCCCTGAAACTTTTTAACAAAAGTATATATGTTTGTATATGTACCTATATGAACAATAATCAGCCTCAAAAACTACCTGTCCAAGTCTCCCTATCCTTGTCTTATCTGCCATTTCTATAATGAACATTATGTTGCTAATTGAAAAATGATTTAACTTAGGCCTTAACATTTTATGAAGTAACGTATAGTTTTATTAATTCTATGTATATAAAATCTTTAACATGAGTGTACCTAAACTAAGAAATAACAAATTAACAAAATGTTAATAACAAATTAATGCTGTAACAAATTAATAAAATGTGTTTCAGTGTTGTAGACAAATAATTTATGCTTACCATTGTAGAATAATGCTCATTTTCATTACAATTAAAAAGGATACTTCAGAAAACAAGGATGTCCTACTTGATACAAAAACTTTAAGAAAGTAATGATAATTGCTATTCTTCAATCAGGGAGATCTTTAAGTAGAGTTGAAAATGCATGTATCAGCTTTTAAATTCAGCAAAGTTAAAAATTTCATTTCCATCTAGACCACCACCTCTTCTTGACTATTCCAGCTACCATATTATTTCATTGTTCTACTAGCATATTACTGCTAGCTTTCTGGCTACTGGTTATTTTCCTTATTTTATCCTTGATAATTGTCAGCATTCTCTGAACTCTATTCCAAGCCTTCTCTGCTCATCCCTCTCCCCCCTCTTCCATTTCTGTCAGTGGAAGCGAGAATCCTCCTGCATACGCTGGATGCACGTTCAGGCTTACTAAACAGCTTTCCCAGTGTTTCAAAGGTACTCAAACTCAACTTGTTTTTTATCTACCTTTCGTAAGGCCTCCAGGAAATCAAGAGGATAATAGGCCATTTCCTCCTATCCCTCATAGACAGTCTAATGCCCAGGTCCATGAGTTTTATACTCTAAACATGAAAATTCTTCCTCTGCACTTCCTCTTCACTGCACTTCCATAGTTCAAGTTCTCTTCATGTCTCCCCAAAAGAAAGCAATGACATTATGACTAGTCCTGACTTTCTTTCCAACCTCCTCAACAGTGTGCATGTTTGATGGTGCTATCAGTGGCTTTTTGCCAACATTTTGAAGTCAGTGAAGTGCTTAGATTTATGATATGTCACACAAGGCCCTATCTTTATTCTACATCCTTAAATAAGTACATGCAGTTACTAGAGGGCAACAAGAGAGCACTGTAAGTTAGAACCTAAGGTGCTTCCCATTCCCTATGAGTAGAGTGATCTTTCCCCACCCTTTGACCTAAGCTGTCCACCTGGCCAATGCAGCAAGGCTTAAATGCTGGGCTCAAGGGTCACCTTCTGGGGCAGGCTGTCTCTCTATTCTCTCCTCACTCCTCACTGGAAAGACGGATACTAGTATCTTTCCATGATTTGGAACAGTTAGATACCCCACAGGGGCACAAGTAATTTGGTACAGCTTTGAAGCCACTGAGCTACAAAGGAGGCTGTTGAATTTTATAGCCTATCATTTCAATTTACAAATAGTTATGATGGAAAATAAGCACAAACACAGGATACTACACTAGACAGCATTGCTTGTGTATCTTAATGCAAAAATCATGCACTATTTTATGAAGCTTTAAATCTGAGAGAGTAAGACCTGTGAGAACCGCCTAATTGGTTGATTTGCATGTGAAGTATGCCATTCCCTGTGGGTGGTGAAAATGATTTGGCATGTAAGCTCCCCAGATCTGAGGGGATAACAGGGGTTAGTTCCTGATACTGTAACAAAATTGATTTGGCCTTTGTTGTAGCTGCTATTTGAAAGTTACTATGTGTTCTGAGAGAGTGAGAGCAATTTCCAAAGATGTATGTATCTTATGAGGCAAAGCAGGAAGCAGTGACACCATGCCTTACTGACATTTTATATTCTGCCACTGTACTTAGCCACAACTTCCCCAACTGCATAATCTAAAGTAAACAAAAATCATGTTCCATTAGAGATGCAATTTGACAATTGAATTTTTTTTCAGTGAACTTCTGGCATCCATTGAAAGAATTGGCTCCAACCCCAGAGATGGGGTTAATCTTTTTAGGGCATGATTGCCTGGGAAGTAGAAGAAAGAGATGACCAAGTCAGGCTATCGGAGTAAAAGCATTATGTCTAAGAGCTGGAATGAAGGCGATATTCATCAGTTATCATTTCTACAACCACTTTTTATTCAATTGTGAAGAAACAGAAAGGATATTATTGTACTGAAGAAAATTGAAAAAAAAAATCTATCAGGCTGAGGCTTGGTATAATTAAATGATGTTACATTTTATCCTTGTATTTTAATAATTCCCTAAAGTCTCAGGCCAAATCTAGACAAAAGAATATTGGATACTCTAAGACTGAGAATATGTACTATAGTTTCCACCTGGTTTAGAAATGGCTCTTCATTAGTGGAAATAAATAGTACGTTCTTGTACAATAGTAAATACTTCATAACTCGTGTAGCAAGATAGAATAAAATCAATATTAATCAGAGCTGAAGATGCTTCTAGTAATAGCTGAAAATCCTTAAGCACTAGGTGTTCTCTTTAGTACCTTAATTTGTTTTTTAACTAAAACATTCTCTGTTTCTGACACCAAGTAGTTTTCTACTATAAGATCTTCAACTTTTGGTATCTTAGTTTGATCATCAGAATGCCCTACCCTGTGTCTTTTTAGAAAGAGTGTGAAAATTTTCTTCATCTTCAGCTTGTTTTCTTTCCTTGACAGCCCATAACTGAGCTGTTGAAGAAGTTAAAGCCTCTCTGATCCTGCCCATCTCTCCCTCGGACTTTGAATAGTGAGCCCATAATTTAATACAGTACACCCCATTACCACATTCTTTAAAAGATAAGGCTATAAAAGGCAGCTTTTTCATTTTTACAGCAAATAGGGGCACTCCTGCTGCTGCTTAAGACTGTGCCTGTCCCTGCTTCTTTGTCGAGACAGCAATATCCCACTAACGCTTTGACACTTTGCTACTTCCTGCCATATAGGCACTGGTACTGTTGTGAATTCTTTACATTTGTTAATTTTTTAAATCATCACAACAACTCTATCATTTGCCAGTGAAGATTAAATGTATTAAGCACGTTTTACAGATTTAGAAACTGTTACATAGCAAGGATACCTTGGCCATAGAGAAAGATCTTAAATGCATAGAATTTTATTCCAAATTCTCTGCTCTACACCCTTCCTTCTTTATACTGCTTGGTCTTAGCCAGCCAGCCAGGAAGTGTGAGTAAACTACTCGATTTCCAGTTTCAAAAATAAAAAGAATAAAGAAGAGAAAGATTGAGAAATAAGTTCTACTTCATAGACTGTGGTGAGAAATAAGATACAACTTCAGTAAAGTACTTACCTCTGGCTGATGCATAATAAAATGCTCAGTAGCTACTTTTTTATTTTATTACTATTGTGATCAGAAACAGTTACACGAGGAAGTTAAGGAGGCGTAACCCAGAATCACTGAGTTGGCCCTTCCTGTAGTGTTTAGTGGGCTTTTTGGTTGGGAAACTCACTTAGTAAGAGAAGGTTCAGCTGTCTGCCTCCAACCCTTTCTTGAAAGCATTGTATATGGAGATCCGATACTTTCATACCTTCCTCAGTGGTTACAAAAGGCTATTATTCATTATAATAAGAAAAGATTAGATTTCTGTTATACCAATGATACTTCAAAATTAGAAATTTTTAAAGAATATATAAGCCGATCCACACAATGTTATAATTTGTCAAACCCCAAATATTTCCAAAGCAAACATTATATAGGAAGAAAAAAACATTGTGTCCCCTTCAGCACTCATGCCCAGCTTTCCTCTTTATTCCTGATGAGACTGCCATTGTATCATTATCTCTTATTGTCACCTTAGCCTGTGAGCCTTTGATGCTACTAATATCATGGTAATAACTGTTACAATTCATAATTTTTGTTGTATTAGACCTTGATTCTTTTTGTTAACTACCTATAATGCCATTCCTGATTTTTCTTGCAGATAATAAGCAATTTAATAGATTTTACAAATGGATATTGGTGTGAAATTACCCAAGAAAAAAATTTCTCATAGAAACAACAGGGGATAATATTAAAGGATTTTAAATATTCAAAAATTAAATGTATTAATTATTTTGGAACTAATGCTAGAAATCACAGCTTAAAGCTTTCTAGTTCATTATACTTCTAAAATTTCACTTTTAAAAAATGACAATCTCTTCATTTTTAAAATGAGAATTAATGATGGAAGTGCTAATTGACCTTCTTGGATCATTTTACGTTGTAAACATCTACTAAAATATTATACTATCCCTCAAATTATTGTGTGTTAATTTAAAATAATAAGGAATTTAAGCAGAACAATTTTTTCACAGTGTTTTCCAATGAGTCACAAAAACTTTCTTTTCTCTGTGAGTGGAGGTTTTATGTAGTATCAGATTGTGGAAGGGAATGGATAACACACCTGAAAGACCAATGTATTGTGGATTTGCTTGTCTTGATGAACTGGCCCCGAAAGATGCATCACACGTTGGGAATATGAAGTAGCTCCGAAGGCCATGAAATAGTCCATCTTTGCTCAGACTTGTCCTCAGTGCAGAACTAACACCAATCCAAATCCTGCAGTCCCTCCTGTCTCCTTCCTTCTCCAGGGATATTTGGTGTTTACTAAATGGCTCTCCTGGCGAAGTCCCCCTCGTCCCTCTCAGCCCCTTGCCCGTTCTCTGGCATGTCATTCATTCATCTGATTAACATTGTTTGAGCAGTAACTGTGAGCAGGCAGTCGGTACAGTGATGAACGACCTGGGGTCCTACCCTCGAGAACTTACGATACAGTAACTTGTCACATATATAATGCCATTAGTTATTTTTTATACATCAATGTCTTACACAGAGCAAAGCCTATACGCTAAAATTAGTTTACTTCCTATACACCTTTCACCCAGCAAATAATGTGGACATATTTGGTTGCCTGACTGGGGCAGCTCCCGCTGATGACAGAAGACCAGTGCCGGGCTGAATGAGACCCTCTGAAACCAGACTAACCCCGGGGAGTGTCAGTGAGATGTGGTCACATGGCTGCAGCTCAACGCAGCCCAGACAGGGCATGACTTTGAAGAGAGTGAAGATGTATTCTTGCCTCTCACACTATGGAAAAGCCTTGACTGTCCCAGCCGTGGTTCTTTTGACAGCTGAACATGTTTTTGGTTGATGAGCAGCAACGTGCCACATGGTGACCTGGAATTTGGAGACAACTAAGAGCACTGCTCTTAGTAGAATCTACTAAGAATCTACATCCTCAAAAGATTGTGGAAACAAAAATAAGAAATAATCTTTGAACTGTGAAGATACTTGGATTAGAGCTGTCAGAATCTCATTAGCCTTGGCGCTTAGAGAGACTGGCTTCAGAGCAGTCTGGCTGAGCATCACATGGTCTGGCCCTCTTGTTCTGATGGGTCCAGAAGGGACAGGACCTGGGCTGGACACAGGGATGAACCTGCCTGTGCAGACAGCTCTAGAAGGTCTGAATGTGGCTCCTTTTTTATTAGTGTAAATGGGGCAAAGCTTCCAAAGGCATTTCTTTTGCAGCTTCATCATGTGCCTCAGTTTCCCTGATGGGGTAGCCATTCCTTCTCATGATAGGCAGGCTGCCCAAAGTTTGTCTTAATGTAAGCCTAAGCAATTTTCAGGGAAGCCATGTTGGAGGAGGAATGGTTCTTAAAGCTGTTATTTCTAAGTATCTGAGCTTTATTCTCAAGGCAGCTTAGAGCAGAAAAGTTCAGAGAAAGGAGAGGAGGGAAGAGAATGGATGTCCACTTCTAAACTTTAATGGCTTCTTTATTTTTTTCTACAATAAACAACATAGTTTTACCCAAGGCCATTCATGACACATCCAGACTAAAGCCAGTGATTTCTCTTGAATGATCTTTGATTATTATTTCTTTTTTATTTCCTCCTCTTGGAGAAGAAAGAAGAAAGAGGTGAGGAGGGACAAGCACACAGTTGCTGATACTGTTTTAATGTTGAAAGGAATAAAGCCTGCTCCATTCCTACTGCACCTGCACACACAGAAAGACACACACACATGTTTATGTGCATGCAAATATGCACACATAGGTAAATCCACAGATGAGGGCTGTGCACACATCGTCACACACTCATGTGCATATAAGCACACACGTGCCTATATCTGTGCACTCACATACACAAACACTCCGTAGTTGACAGATTAGTTCTCAGTGTTCCGAACTCTTGAATCTCTGAGCAGGCTGTAGGGTTTCTCCTCAACATCTGGGCCAAAAGCTCTCCCTGCAGCCTCGCCTGGACTGGGGTGGAGAGTGCTGTTTCCACACATCCTCTTCATTTGTTTTGTTTTGTTTTTTTTTTTTTTCTCTTATAGCAAACTCTTGTTATTAGCATTGTGATATTAAAGACAGTATCTTCCGTGAACCTGTCGCAGCCTCCAGCCTGCGCTCACCTGTCGCCCTCCTCTCCATATCATGTTGCCACCTCACTACCCAGAGTCAGTGAGCTCACAGTGATGTGCGCGTGCACGGTGTGACTCACTTTCTCACCTGTGCTTTGCCCTGCGACAATCCATACTCATGCCCCGTGTTTCCAGGCTATTCCCGGAGCCCTTTGCTTGGAAGAAAAGAGTAAATGGGGAAGAGAGAAAAGGGAAAAGGAGTGGGAGAGGGGAGGGACAAGAGAGATGCTAGAGAAGGCCAAAGGGAAACATAAGAAGAAATTAGAAAAGTAGAGACGGTGCAAAGGGAAGAACAGACTGTCTGTGCACCACCCCACCTTTCTCTTTGCCCCCTTTCTCCTCAGGCCCCTGTCCAGGCAATGGCTGGGGACAAGGGGCCTCAGGACTGCGGTTCTCCTCCTCCAGCTTCAGCCCGCCCCAGCTGGGGAGGAGGAGCCCAGACGCCTCCTCAGCTCCCTGTGCCGTGTATGTAATGGCGGCCGTCAAAGACTGCGTGCATGAGTAGGTCGTGTGATTTCTCCCTCAGATGCTTCCTACCTGTAAAAGGCAAAAAGTAGTACCCACATTTTTTTATGCGAGGAAACTGAGGTTTAGAGAAGGCACATGATTTATTTCTTCACTGTTATATAGCACAGCAAGTTTTCTATCTTGTGTTATTTACAAGAGTAATAGTAATTAGGCTCGCAGAAATGAATAATAATGAGCTCAGGGGTATGGTTTTGATTTACTCAATAAAACAAAAAGGTTTCACTTTGTAAAAGATGTTTACAAAAACATAGGCATTGCCCCAGGTAAAGGAAACAGAGGAACCTAGACCTTGGGATGGGTGAGAGGAAAGCAGAAAAAGCCACAAGGGAATCATTCCACGCCCTGCTGTCCAGTGCGGCACTCCTCACCACAGCTGGCTTCCGACCGCCTGGGTGTGTGTGACAGCCCTGAATCAGGGCGTGCAGGGAGCATAAAACACACAGAAAAGATGAGGGGAGCTTTCAAACGATCAGTAAGAAAAGGAGAATGAAATAGCACCATGTTGCGGAATTTATGTTGAAATTATAATATTTTAGATTATTGGGTTAAATAAAATATATTAGTAAAATTAATTTCAGTTCTTCCCTTTTACTATCTGTGCCTAACAGAAAGGTTAAAAATGGTATGTAGGACCCACCTTGTAGACCACAGATTTTTAAATAAGATTCTAATGACTCAAATTTTTCCTGGTGTCACAGCCCGAGCCACAGCCAGTTCCACCAAGGAAATTCTTGTGTTTATTTATCACATAACTTTCTGAATCTGTAGCCCAAATGTTTGACAACTCTAGTCTTAGAATATTTTTCACCCACTCTGAAAGTGTAGAATGAAAAGACCAAACTCCAATGCCTTTCTGCGTCCACCGTTACCTTGCCTGATGCACCAGTGGGGGCGGCAGGGGGCGGCTTTCTGTGACTCCCCATAAGATGGTGGTGGGTTTTTTTTTCTTCTTTGTTATTCTGGTATGTTGGGAGTTCATCAAAGGTTTATTTGTCACTGAAATTTTACCCTTTTCCTGTAAGTTGCAGATATGTATTTGTGAGAGGGAATGTCTTTTAAGTATTCCTAATTGATAGCATGGAGTGCGGAGTGACAGATGGTCTTTATTAGGAATTCTTTTTCTTCTGGAAAATGTAGACCTCTTTCCCCCTACCCCCTTAGCACCAGCAATTGAAGGATGATTGAATGGTCTCTTGTGGAAATATGTATTTACCTATGTAAAGATCAGTTTCAAATCAGCACATTCTTCTTCAACCGGTGAACCAACCTGTAACCTCTAAAGGGTGTTGACATCTTTTCAGCTCATAACTCTGTGTGTGTGTGTGTGTGTGTGTGTGTGTGTGTGTGTCGAGGTGTATGTACACTCATGCTCATGAGTATCTTTAACTATGAACCCAGGAGCTGAGAGAAGAGCTTTTAATGCTACTCTCTAGATTTTTAATCTCTGATGAGTAAAAAAATAATCCTATTTGAATCACATCCTCCAGAATATTAGCACATGGTCAGTATTGGGATGTACAAGATGTGCTCAACTGGAAAGTGATAGGAGTGATAGAGGAAAGAAACAAGTGCTTGTTGTGAAAAAGTCATTGATTTCTCTAACTGGTTACAACCAAAAATAGCAATGTAACCTGAAAAGATATTGTCTGTACTTCTTGTCAGGACACAGATAAATGGAATGTAATGATCCTGGCTAGAGAGCAGTTTCCTAGGTGGACTATCACTTCTGCCTTTGAACTCTTACAACTTTCCCTCCTCTATGTCCTTTCCATCTTCCCCTTCAAAGAGGTGTGTTGAGCTGGCTCTGTTGAGTTTTACACCTTCTGTGGGGAGGAGGCATTCTGATGTGTGAAAATTTGCTTATCATTAGCTGAATTCATTTTCCATCCTGCAAAATGTTAACCTATAGATCACACCCAAGTGAAGGCTGCAGCTAAGTGAGAACAAACCAGATCAAGTAATGTTTTCCTCATGTGTCCTTTCCTCAGGCACATGTGCATATGTGGTGATGTAGCACAATTGACACATTCCTCCCTCAGATGCGGGTGTATTCACTTCCCCATGATCAAAAAGGAAGCAGTTCTGTCCTGAAGTTACAGATGAAACATTTGTTTTACCATTCATTTAAAGGTAAGGTATCTGAAATTTCAGAGAAGGAGCAAGTCTATTTTATACTTGCCCAAAACACCTACAGTGCAAAATGACCCTCCCCCATAGATCTTACAATCTGTGTAATTTTCATCCAAGTTGAATATAAACCTTAGTAGTCATACCACTAAGAGAGTTAATTCCAGATAGTTGTTCTTTTGGGGAATGGTGGGAAGTTTTAGGAACAAAATGTATGTGTCTACCGTGTTCCCTAGCTCTGATTTATTGTAAAACCTACCACCATGCTCTCTGAAAGTCCCTGTTCATAGGGATCGATTATGTTGCTCATAACAACCTGAAACATGTCAGTAGTTTCCTCACTGGTATGTGTTTAGTGTGTAACAGAGTTTGAGTCCTCCACACTGTGTGAATCATGGAGGTTTATGTGTTCCCTGACAACACAAGCTACCACAGGAAGAACTCCAGCATCAAGAGATAGGTGGTGCATGTACTACATTTGGCTTTTCTGTGAACAAATCAGATCTAACAGACAGAGCTAACTTGTTTTCTGAGGTTTCTAAGTATCAGTTTTGTAACTATTCTTTCCAACACTGTGTTTCTTCTGTTCTATGAAATACTGGCAATGGAGATATCAGAATATTAGAATGTATAACTGTGGACACCCAATCTCATCCTACCTTCAAGCCTGAACTCTGTTAATGTTTCTTTAAAAGGCAGCAAAAGTAATGTCAGATGACTTTGCTGAGTGAGCATATATGTCAAATCTGGAATGTCACCATCAGCTTATTGACCGCGAGTTTGCGTTATATCTACAGTCAAAATACTTATACAGGTTTATTTCTTAAACCTTATGCTTAAATACTATAGAAGATCTGTGCTCAGATGAAGCCCCATTTACAATTTTTATATTGGACCTAATCTTTTACTTTCTAAAAATGTTTAGCCCACTTGGCTTTAATTTTTTATTTTTTCTCTCTATTCTTACCTTCTCTGTCTCCCTGATAACCTGTTGCATAATTACTATTTTTATCTCTCATACAAAAGATGGCTGAGTATAGTTGTTAACTTCCATTGCTTTCTGTCAGTGAAATTGGGAGATATTCATTCCTTCATTCATTCATTCACCAAACATTTGCAAAATGCTTATTTTTCCTGGGAATTTTCCCAGGATAGTGTTAAGTAATGAATCATAATCTTTCCTAGTAAAGAGCTTCTTTTCTGGGGAAAGAGGTAATCAGTAAATGGGTAGTTGTGTTGCAGTGGACAATATGTAGTCAGAAGAGAAAAATACATGTATGAGAACACCAAGTCCTTTAGCTGGATGCAGAGAAATGACCACTTGTGAGAACAAAGATGCTGCACACTTAGGGCCAAGTGCAGCTCGCTGTTTGGCCATTTCCTACCTTAAGAAATACTTTAGTATTTGCTCTTTCTTTAGTGGAACTTTGTGTTTACTGTCAACTGTAAAACAGTTTTACAAATGAAACCTAACCTTTTCTAATCTAACTAATCATATTTTTTGAAAACTCTTTTTTGGCTTCTTCTTAACTGCCTCAGTCTTGGCCAAGACAATGGTTTCCTATAGGAGAGCCACAGAGACAATTCCAAATTTCAAAGAAATCCAACCAAATCCATAATTCACAGTACAATGTCATACCTTTCTGCAACACAAACTGATAAAGACGTACTTGTTTGACAGTGTGTTGCTGACCTGAGGCTTACAAAGCAATAAGCAGTAATAATTTTTGACTGAGAATATGATTCCCAATGTTGACATACTACATCTTTTATATAGTTAAAGTTCCTGAGTGAGTATAGATGTATTTGGGAGAAACTTCCCTATATATTTTCTCAATTCAAATTAAGTACTTTTAGCTGTTAGGAAGCAAATGTGTCTAGGAAAATGTTTTGCAGCAGTTAATGTTTGCATTGGAGTTAAATCATCTGTTAGGTAGTTTTGTTAAAATTGGAATGCCAAAGTTCTGTTATATTTTGGTAGTTGTAGATAAAAAGCAGCGACTCTGAAGAAAGGACCAATACTATGTAGAGGGATTTGAGGTTTCCATACTAAATAATGCATTTACTGTGTAATTTTATCATGCCACTTGAAAATGCTCTGCTATTACTTTTAAGTTAAATATATTACTTTCTGTATTAGTGTTTAAGTAATATATAATAAGAACTTTATATTTTTAAGAACTTTATATAATTAGTCTCTGTGCCAAACATAGTATATGATATTCCACTTCATTTATTTAGAATATAATTCTCAAATTAGTGTTCTAGTTTTTCCAAATAGCAAAGGGCTTTGTGCAGGACTTTTTGGCATATTATACATTATAAGAAGAGAGTGTCGAGCTCCCCTATGCATTACACCCTCTACCCAAACAGCTACAAAGAACAGTCTGCTGTAGAATTAATATTGTGGTACCAAATCCAAAATTTTAGGTCATTTTTTGGGTCAGTTTCCACTTTGTCATCTGTTCTCATTCTTGTATATTATTTTCATTTGCAGTAAAATTACTAAACTCCAGCTACATGGAAAATATTAGCATGGGAAAACATAAATTTATTTACATCACATATAGTTCTGGCCATACCAGTGATATATAACATAATCCCTCAGTGCTTCTCATGTCATAATTTAACCAGCTTTGACTTTTACTAGGATTAGGCAACCTATGCTGGATAATCCATTTCATAATTTTGTGTCTCATTGTTATCATGTAGCCCATCAGTTCACAGTAATTACTCCTGCTTAATTCACAAGAATCCTTAAGGCTATACAGTGTAATATTTTGTGGTGGAATTTATCTGATGAGAAAGTAACATGAGAAAACTTGATTCAAGTGGGCATAGAATTCTGCAGCCCTAGCTTCTGAGAAACTGACCCTTGTTGAGTCACAGTTAGTTTCCAGATAGCTCTGTGTCCCTGAGGACACAGGGTGAAGCTCTGCAGCTGAACCAGCATCAGACTTCTCCTTTATTTTGGTTATTGCACGAGAAAGCAGCCGTAACAAATTGAACAGGTGTTCCTGGGAAAATAAGTCTGGAAAGACTCCAGAGGTTGGGAAGGAGGGATAAAAATTTAACTAATCATCCACTGAAATGCACACTATCCTGGACAGTGTTAGCTTCTACCAGCATATAAAATTATGAAATTAACTTGAATATTATAAAACACCAGTTTGTTTCTAGTCAGTGCACTGAAATAATCTAATTTGAAGCTTTTCATAACATGATAAAAAATTTATATGAGTTTTTTGGTTTAAATGTCAGATCATTATTTAAGAATTACAATAAGTCAAGTATTAACCTCTGTTACCATTGAAGAAAATAAAATTTTTGTGGTAGTAAATACACCAACAAAGAACTAAGTAAGATAGGTCAGATGCAGAATTATTATCAAAAATTTTAAAACACTGAATTAATTCTAAAGAGGAGAATTTTAGTAGAATTAAATAGGTTCATTAAAAAAAAACACTAATGTAACTCATGTGGAAGCTGAGAAGGTTGGTTGGACCTTCAGGATTTAGTTCTTTGCTGTTAAACATGTGATCTGTGGACCATCACTAGTTACACAAGACTTCATAGCCTGCTTGATTTAGACTCCTAGTATTACAAATTGAAAACTTATTTTAACTAGTTACTTAAATAGCTCACATGCATTTAAAGTTTGAGTGAGCTCGGTTTGGTTAACTATGAAGTTAACTCCAGTCAGTGGTGTGGGCTGTTTGCCAAGAACATTTGAGCATACCCCAAGTTCATAGCCACATGGTGTCCTGGCCAGAGGGAGAAAAAAGTCAGACCTCATGTCGTGATCCCTTTGCTTCACTGCGGGCACTGTAAGGACACTGACCAGGGCTGCCAGACAGCTCCAACCAGCTTCATAAGAGGCATAACTGAAGAGACTGAACCCATGTGATCTGAGGAGGGGAAAACAGGTGTGGTCTAATAACTGTGTTCAGGCGTCCATAGATCTGGCCATCTCTTGGGGAAAGGTTGAGAGAGAAGCAGAAATAAAGTAATGAATAGGTAATAACTAGTGAGATGTATCCCTGCTATTTGTGGGGATCAACTTTGAAACAACTGCCTGTGTCCTCAAGTGGATTTTCATTTTACTCTAATAGATAGTTACACTGTTTGCAGTTTTCATGCAAATGCCAGGAAAACTATAGTAAATCTCTCTGCTGAATATGCTAAACTCCCTGTACTTCAGCCTTGTAACACTTGCCTTAACTGTGTTATATAGTTATTCGTGTCATTTGAAACAATGTTGTTTGTTCCACCTGGGTGAGGGACTCTGTCTGTTTCATTCACTGAATGAACTCCAACCTCTAGCACAGCATTATGAAAATGTTCTCCTGTGTGATTATAGGAAAGAGGGAATAGAGGGGATAGACGATCAAAAAATGCATTTCTTTATATATCTAATTTTTACCATCTCTGTTTTGCAAGGCACTGTTGTAGGTGTTAGGGAGGCATAAATGAAGAAAACAAATTAATATCCCAGCTGTAAAATTCTTTTTTTTTTTGTAGCTCTGATAATCTGTTAAACATGTGATCTGTGGATGAGCAGCTGAGAGTATCATCAAGAACTAGTTACATTACTCATAGCCTGCTTTACACTCCTAGAATTACATATTGAAAGCAGATCATATATAGAGAGTGAATGCACCCATCCGATGTCTTCAGTAGAATAACACATCTGTGAAGAAATTAACATCTTTGAAACATCTCAAAAACCAATCAGGCCAACAGAACACATGTGGAGATGGAATGAAGTAGACACCTCTCTCCTTTATTTTAAGATTATCGTGGGTAAGATGTCAAACTCTTCAGGAACCACAAAACTAGTGAAATGCTTAGATGAACTGCTCAGATTTGCGGGGCTAAGAACCTCCAAATGGAAGTGGTCTGAAGCAATGCACTGTACACAGCTATATTACCAGAAAATTCCTGAGAATATGCCCTGATTTGAATGTCAGCATTTTATTTTAAATTTTTTTATTATAGCATGATTTTACTATGAATGCATTAGTATTTCATAGTAGAAGTAATTTTTATGTTAACTATATTATTTCACCTGAGTTACTATGCTCTTGGAATCTTATTCCATCCAGGTACCAATATGTTTTTCCTCATCACCATGCATCTTTGATTTTATAATGTAAGTCAGCAAGAAAACGGGATTCATTTCACAGAAAATTGCTTTCTACAATCTTTTCTAGGATCTCTTTTGTCTGTTACCGAGGCGATATCTTTATTATTACTTTGTCCTCAAAAGCTTTTACCAATTTGGCAACACAGAATGACTAAATCTCTTTTCCTTTATCTGGCTTTTCATTAGGAAGGAAACTCCCAAAATTCATTTCCATCAGCCTTTTCCTCATTGCTAAATCTTGTGTCTCAAGTCTGTTTATAATAAATATCTTCATTATGGCTAAGGTCATTTCAGCTCTCTTTATTACTCCAGTGTCTAATGAAAGCAACGCAAAAAGACCGAATGCATGTTCTCTCTCCCGCCCCCACAGGAGAGCTTTCCTGTCAGATGTCTCCTAATTGCCCCTAGTGAATCAGCTTCGTGCTTAGCCTTATCTCTGGCACCTTCCCTAGCTTTCTGTGGATAGCCAATATCATACCTCTAAGCATGAAGGGGATAAAGATGGTATGACTCTCCGAAAGCCAGCCTTACAGCCAAGTCAGAGCTGTTTAGATTCTTTACTTTCATGGTCTTGACATGGTTTATCTCAACCAATTTGCCTTCAGAGAGGGTTTGCTATTGTTGCTTCAAACATATAACTTTGGAACCTACAAGGACACTTGTACCTCTTCAGTTGTTTCTTCGGCCTATAACACAGCTCCTGTGTTGGGACATCTTGTATTAATCAGCCTTTGGTAGTAACTTCAGGCAAGTAATATAAGCACTTTCGCTGGCCATCTGTAAAATTAAGTGGTAACTACAAAGCATCTGACACATTCCTTATAAAAGCACCATCCAGCCACGGTGGCCTGGCTCACAGCTGTGGAGAACAGCGTGCCTGTGTCTGCCTCCTGACGTATGTTTTCTTTCTTTGTGCCTGTGCCCCTGCCTTCCTTACCACCCCAGTATCTTCTCTTTCTCTCCAGAACAGCTCCTCTCCACCCCTAGCCCCAGGCCTGAACTTCCTCCTCACACCTGCTCTGGCCCCATATTATACAGGATGTTTTTATATACTACGTACATGCAACAAAACGGAAATTGAAGTTGCCAGCCATGAACTTTCTTTTCTTCTCTTTTAAATGGCAGGGGGGAAGAGTCCAGCCACAGCAAGGAGGCTATTTTCTTTTTGGCAGCTGAGATATGGTGGGGTGGAGGTGTAGGAAAGAACACTTGAGATATTCAAGCTTCTAGTAGATATGTGGTGTTTGATCTTTTAATGGTGTTGCTGCTGGCCCTGTATATTTTTTAACATGGGAAATGGTGAGAAATCTGAGCTTTGAAGGCGAGAAATGTTTGAGTTGGTTTGTGTTATAACACCAAGGTGAACACAGAGAGTAAAAGCTGTGGAATTTTCAAAAGAAATAAAAAGAAGGGTACATTAATAACAGTGAGTGAGATGTACAGATGGATACTAACAGAAGAGAAATGACTGGTACTATGGAGAGAGGAGAGAAGCAAACAAGCCTGGCTCAGGGGCATATGCTGATGGACACCCTGATGACTTCACACTGCCTTTCCTGACCTATGTCAAGGCTCATGACTGAGACCCTGTAATAAGGTGAATTTAGAAGAGAGGAGTGCACGCTTACTTAACAAACCTTACCTGTGGCACAGCAGCCATCAGAAGTTATGACTCAAGGAAACAAGGAACATATGCGTTTGTATGCTGAGTTGCATGAAGGAGCACAGTCATGGGGAAGTGTGGCAGGGAAAAGGGCCTACGAATTAATGGTAAAATCAAGGGGAGTTTAGCAAGGCCTATCTGTTCAGAGTCTCCTCTGTGTCCACAGAGATAAGTACATTATTTTCTTTGAGTTCAGTATGGGCACCTTTTGAGTGAGCGTCTTATGCCCTGCTTCAGAGGAAATCCAAAGATATGTTTACTGGCCTGTTTTAAGGGCAAAGGGCAGTGAGAGTCAGAGAGACAGTCCTGCTTCTGCTATTTTCTCTGCTGCAGCATGCCATACTTGGTGTTTCTGAAAGAAGCTAGAACTTGATGCCACCAAGTGTTGCGCTCTCCCTCGACAGGAACCTGGACAACTCGAAGTAGAAGTTTCAGGTTCAGAGAAATCAAGTACACCAAAAAGAGAAAAAGACTTAACCCACAAATCAGTAAAAATCTGGGCTCCCTAGAAAAAGTATATTTCCTGCAAAGGTAAAGTTTTTCCCTGAAGAAACTGAAAAATCATAGCAAGAAGAGCTATGGATACTAATAGTAGAAGATGGTCCAACAATAGAGCCATCTCACCATCCAACTAAGCTTCAGTGAAGCTCACTAATCAAGATCTATGCATGCAAATAGGAGGTCTAATTACTTTTTCACTGGCACATATTTACATATGAAAGAACAGCCATAGATCTCTAGATACTCAAGAGTCCTGGCACATGAAAAAGACTGAAATAATAAACAGATAAGGAGAAAAAGGATGCACAAGGTCAAAGAAGTCATCAAGTAATAATGATATTATCAGAAAGGGATTTTATCTCTGAAATAAGAACTAGATGCAATAATAAAAGAATAATCAGATGGTATTAAAAAAATGCAATAGGAACTTTGAAAAATATAAGGAAACTCATATTTATTTTGTTCCACCTTCTAAAAGGTGGAACACAAAGACAAAAGTAGAAATAGTAGATGTGAAGATTATTAGAAGGTTGTGCCAAGATGTGTTAGGGATTTCACAAAGAGAGAACAGAAAGAAAGGCAAAAAAGAAAGAAAGTATCCAGCACAATTAAGTTATATCCTCATATAACACCTCAGAATACCAAGAGTGGGAAAGAGGTTCCTAAAACTATTAAAGAAGAAACAAGCAAAAGACAAGTTACATAGAAGTAATCAGGAAGAAGCATGGCGTTGGATTTCTCAACAGCAACACTGGAAACCAGAGCTGGTGGTGAAGAACTTTCACAAGTCCATGGGAGTAATTTTCATCTCAGAATACTTAATTTGACCAAATACTAATCAAATGAAGAGTTGGCTAAAATCATTAGCAGACACAAGGAATTGAAAAGTTTCTCACAGGTTCATTATCAGAATTTCCTGTTTTCCACATACCACCTGATTAGGGGAAGCAACTGTGCAATGAAGCATGAAAGTTGGCAGGACCAGGAAGCCAAGGTCCAGTTGCAGAGAGACTACAGGGAAGCGTGAGGACTAATTTAAGAAAGATTATGCAGAAGCATGGGAGTACATAGGAGGGAGAGAAACATCAGGTAGCCAAGTCCTGTTCTGCTATGATAGGAGAACACTAGTTGCAGAAGTTTATTACAAAATGGCAGTCCAAGCTCAGAGTCTAGAATTATGGGTATCAGCTAAAAGACTGCAATACAAGTGCCTCAGGGAGCCGGCCTCAGAGGGGGACAGGAGTACTGCCTTTAGAACATCTTAACTTTTAAAGTAATCATATGCAAATATAATTTTGGTGGAAGCATTTTTTTTCAAAATTAAAGACATTATAATAAAATCATAACAAGTGAAGATCCCTGGATTCCCCTGGATAGTGCACTTGGCCCCTTGCAACCATGTTCCACCTGACACTATGGCTGCTCACTCCACCAGGCTGCTAGGTGAACTCTCCGACTTGCTTCAGTCTCGGCCTTGCCTCATTGTCTTCCTGAAGTTGAGTCTGGTGTTACTTTTCAGGTGATAGCCAGTATTTTACCTGTTGCAAAGAAAAAAAAAGGAAGTGATGACTATGCTTGTGCTTCCCCTGAGAGTGGGACAATAGAAGATTTCAAAAGAATTTGTGCTATCTCTGTCAGCCTGCACCAGGTCACCGTCCTGTCCTCTGAGGCATCTGAGTTTTCTCCTTGACATCTCTGATGATGCAGGGCGAGCGTCTGTTACTTCTGCTGTGAATACAAGGACTATCCTTCCTACGATTATCCTTATATAAGAACTTTTATAAACTTGATCACCCTGTAGCTATTTCTTCTCAAAAGAACTCATCTTTCCTTCTCGGGGTCCCACCTCCACACACATAGTCTTCTCCATGTTTTCTCTCTCTCCACATTGGGAGTGTCAGATCAATGAGGAATGCTTCTCTGTTGATTACTTTGCAACTTTTATTACCCATTTTGGCTCGTGATCCTGATGTCCTGCTTCCTTTTAAAATAGCACCATTATGTTGTTGACTAATGCTCAGTGGGAAGCCCTCTGTTACTTCTCTGTTCTTCTACACTGGTCGAACACAGCATATTTCCACCTTGTACAAAATCCACTTGGGTTTTCCTCCTGAAATACAGTGGCTTCTACTTTTTTCCATGAAATTTCACATTTGTTACTTGAAAATGCTTTTCCAAATTGGTCAAAGTAGGTTTTAACTTTCCTACTATGTCAAAATGCTAGTTACTTCTGTTTGAATTGTTAGGATGTCACACTTTATAATAATGCTGTTTTGTCAGTAGGATCATTGCTTCAAATAAAAATCATTCAGATTCAGTGATGAATCTCCATAGAAAGGATTCAAGTCAAAATTAGCAGTGAACTTTTGAAAACAGTATGTCACACACACACACACACACACACACACACACACACACATATGCACTGAGTAAAATAACTGCTTAGAGTTAGGTATGTGCCCAAATTATGTGTGATCTGTAATCTATTGTTAAATAAACATGGCTGAGCCAAGCTTTGTAAGAACACTTAGAATGTAAAAACTGATGCTGTTTGTTAGTCTTGGATACACAAATTCTGAATGTTCTGCAATAAGAAGCCACAGTTTAATTCTGAGAGGGCAAGAGTCAAGAAGTATAACAACAGGAGAGAGAAAGTAGATTAGGAATAACTGTAAGAGTATTTTACTTACAGTCTTTTATGCAAATAGCATGACAGTTCTAAGCTTAATAGTATACTTTGTACAATCCAGAATAATCTGGAAAACAAATGGCAAGTTTTCCATTTTATTGACTGTCCTGGAAAACACGCTAACATTTAAGTTATTTGATTCCATCTTATTATATAAAATAATATTTGCTCTGTAGTTTGTTGCTTGGTGACTTAGAAAGTATGATCTGTGTAAGTGAAGCATGCCTTCCAGAGGTGTGTGGTGGGAAATCATAAATCCAAGATTCTCAGGTTCTTTGGAAATCATTGGAAAAATATGGGAGTACAAGAGGTTTACTGAGGGAGCAGCACCTGGAAGAGACTGGCCTCTGCCGCTTGTCCTCATATTCTGTCCTTTGTTAATAAAGATGCTTGCACTCTGGGGCTGAAACACAGAAAAAGATACCTGGAAAAGATCTTCAAGAAATAAAAGAGAAATTGGTCATCACTTTAGTGAGGCTCTGTTCATCTTGGGAATGTGAAATGTAGCATATGTGCTACGGCTCAGTCTTCCACAGGAACTCAGAGAAAATGGAAAGGAAATACCAGACACAGCCATCTCACCCACGAGCTCCCTCCATTTGTACCTAGGCTACCTCTCCAAGGGCTGCAGGCTTGAATGGATCTGCCATGGTCAGATAGCAAACAGCACCCAGTTTGTTGCTTCTTATTGCACCAGTAATTTTTTAAGCAAATACGTAATGAGGTGAAATCCACTTTCTTGCATTAACCAACTATTTTTAAAAAGGTGGGAAAACAGGATTGAGCGAGAAGAGTCTGCAGTCCCAGGGCAACTCTACCGAGGCTTGGCCCATTCAACATAAGCACCAGGGCGAAGACCACTAATTAGAGGAGACCCACGGTGGGCAAAAACAACCGGGCTTGGGTATGCCCACTGTGCTTAGTCACTGACAGGCCCTACTTCAGAGGAGTGAGGCTGTGAGTTCAAAGCCGAAGCAGATTCCAAAGGCACGGAGCCGGAAGCTGCCACCCATATCTGCATTCTCTGTAGCTGAATGCCACATCCTTCCTTGAAGGGAATTGCAGCAATATACTTCTATACCCTCAGCATTGCATAGTCTCCTCTAACAGAAAGCAATAGAAATGATTTGGCTTTTCTTGTTCTCTTATTTTTCAGATCCCACAGATACATGCATAATTGAGTTAACTCTCAAACTATGAGATAGTTTTCAGGGCTGGTGGGAAAGAGTAAGGCTAAAATATCCAAGATTAGAAGGGGAAAGAAAAAGAAACCCACCGTACATTGATCTGAACTGGTCGTGAAAAGGATACCACAAGTAGATGACCTAAGCATCAGACAGCGGCAAGAGAAAGAACAGTGACTTTCCACTCTCTGAAAATGGTTACTTCCCTGCACTCTGAAAACAATGCAGAGAAGAAAGTATGAGTTTAGATTCTCCAGCATAGTCCTTGGTTTTAAGAGAAGTTTGCCTTGAATATCATCATTTAACTGATAGACTAAAGTAGTGAGATATAGGAGATTCTCATTTCAAAAGGGAATACATATAAAACACTGAAAAGCAAAAGATAATATTAATAATAAAAATTCTTATGTGTTGTTACAAAAATGTCTTGTTGAATTCTAGGAAATGGAAGATAATTGAAATGGAAAATTTAGGTTAAAAAAAAAGACATATGGAGGTAGAGTATAATCTTATCATTGATGTTGTCTATGTGCTGGCTCATTACCTACTGCCTCAGAGATCATAATGTGTTTATTATGCCATTTCCCAAGCGATAGCTGTTTCCGGAACAACTGGCCTCTGCCGCTTGTCCTCATATTCTGTCCTTTGTTAATAAAGATGCTTGCACTCTGGGGCTGAAACATAGAAAAAGATATCTGGAAAAGATCTTCAAGAAATAAAAGAGAAATTGGTCATCACTTTAGTGAGGCTCTGTTCATCTTGGGAATGTGAAATGTAGTATATGTGCTACGGCTCAGTCTTCCACAGGAACTCAGAGAAAATGGGAAGGAAATACCAGACACAGCCATCTCACCCACGAGCTCCCTCCGTTTGTACCTAGGCTACCTCTCCAAGGGCTGCAGGCTTGAATGGATCTGCCATGGTCAGATAGCAAACAGCACCCAGTTTGTGGCTTCTTATTGCACCAGTAATTTTTTAAGCAAATACGTAATGAGGTGAAATCCACTTTCTTGCATTAACCAACTATTTTAACAACATAGGATTTTTTAGAATACATTGAAATGTTAAAAAAAATGCATTACCATTTCATCTTTATTTCAGAATGTCTTCCATTAGCATTTTCCAGATGAGAATGAAGATATAATTAACCTTTGAAATAAAACTGAGGCTTAATTAATGAGAATATAGCACCCAGATACCTGATATCTTCCCAATCAGAAAATAAAATATTGTGAAGGAAATGCTTTAACTAACGAGGATGAAAATGTATATTTTTCTTTGTCTCTTTCTTATCAAAACGGGAAGAAAGAAGGAAGAGTGATATTGTGTTCCAGGACATTGTATTGAATTATGCCTCTGACAGTATGCAGATCTGTTCGGGTTCTTCCCCCCCACACACACACACACACACATGTAAACACACAATGAACACATACCGAAATGAGCGCTATCCAACCCCAGGCTGCCGATAGCTCTGTCTGGAACGAGACCACTGGCTTATAGGGTTCAGCTGGTCTCCCCTCAGCTGTATTTGAACCCCTGAATACTTCCTGGGCTAGATCAGTAGTCTTCATTCACCACTGTTCAACCTGAACTGGTTTATGCAGATTTGGATTTGAGTTTAAAGCATATCAAACATGTGTTGAGCATTATTCTGTGTTTGGACTTTGAAGAGTCTCCCAGGTATACATAGGATTGGTATGATGAGGAGATGAATTCAGCTCAAGGTACTCAATCTTATTGCCAATCTTTTTCAATAAGAAACCCTCTCCTGGCTTTCACATCTGTGTTTGATAATGTGAGAGAGTGTCTTTGATTAGACTTTCAGAATAATCATTGCAAGGCAACTTTCTTCCCTGCTTTGCTGCATCTCATAGTTAGATTTTGCACATTAGCGATGCACTTGATTGCGCTGAAATAATATTGGTTTATGAGAGAGTATAATCTTGTTCAAAATATAACTACCCCTCCTTCCCCAAAGAGCAGCTATTTCTGTGTCAGGCTCCCTTCACCATGCCTATGAGCACTTCCCAAAATAATATTTTATATTTTGTGTTTGTTTTTCTTGGCTTTTTATAATTTTTAATCATGTTTTCATGGTCCCTTAATACTCTACAGCAATGTCACAAGTGGCCTTCTCTACTTTTTGTAACCCTAACATTGAAAGAAAAAAAAAAGGTGTCCGGATTATCTCCTAAATACTTCTTTATATTTCCCATAATATTTTTAATATTTCTAAGAATCAAAATCTCTGGCCTTGCATTAAAGTATATATGTATTATCCACTTGTTTTTTGCTGCACCAAGTATCAGACCTCAAGCCCTTGTGCTTTCAAGGTAGGCGCGGAAGCACTTGAGTTAAATCCCCAGCCCTATATTATCTTTTTTTTTTTTTTTTGATTTCTGTCATAGTTTGTTTCGAACATTTAGAAGAGCATTTCTGGATTTTCTTTTATTATGTAACTATACACTGATTTCAAAACATGTTCAGAGGTAATTATTTTACACGTTGTAACAATACTCTTGCTGGTTTACTAATTTTACGTCAAGTTAATGTTAAGAATATATTTTTTTAAATTTTATATTCCTGATTTAATCATTCTGATTTTCTGTTCCAACTAGGTGAAATCTTATTATTTCTGTAATAAAATGCAAAGTTGAAGTAAAGACAGTAGAAACTGCTGTTTGGAAATGATTTTTTTTTTTTTTTTTTTAGGTTTTTTGAGACAGGGTCTCACTTTGTGGTTCAGGCTGGCCCTGAGCTCAGCCTCAAATTCACATCACAGCAATCTTCCTGCCTCTGCCTCCCGAGTGCTGGGATTACAGGTGTGAGCCACCATGCCCAGCACTATGGTCTGTGGTACTGATTGCTGCTGGGCATGAGTCTCCATGCCCAGTATGGTATGTGGTTACCGGGGATCGAACCCAGGTCCTTGAGCTTACAAGACAGGTGCCGGGACCACTGAGCTAACTCCTCGGCCCTGGAAAATGATTTTCAAATGTTTCCTTTCTCTCTTAGGTTGCTTTTTACCCTTTTCCCTATTTATGATGTGAAATTAATATATGCTGGACACTGGCGGTTTTGATAAGACCATTCCTTCTTAGAGATGCAGCAGCGATTAATCCCTTCACCCAAGCTGCTCAGATTTTTTCCTTGTCTATCAGTTTTGGTGGAGGAAGCTCAGATCATCTCTTTTGGGCAAAGAGTGGCAGCTTCTCTGAAAACTGCAAAGATGCCCTGAGGCTCAAGGCTGCTGACTGTGCCCGCCAGGCCTGGTGCTGAATGAGTGTGAGCATATGCAGTCTGGGTTGGGAAGGAGGAGTAGCTGTGGCGGACATTTAGGACGTTTCCGGGCACACCCCAGCTGACCAAATACTCGGGCTCCACGGGCGGGGATTCCGTGAGCACTGCTGGGCCCGGGAGCTCTAACACAAGACAAAGTGCCGTGGAAACCGGAGGCAATTACTCCATTTCCAGTGATGTTTTCTGCTTCTCTAAAAAGCTTTAACTGTAGCATTACTAAATGTAGCTCTATGAGTTGCTAGCCTATCACAAGATTATTAAAGTAGATGCGATATAGGACCAAAATAAAAGGAAACATTGGTTTCCAGAGGCTGGAGACTTTCTTCAAAGAGGACTGTGGTGGCTTCTGCTGATCTATTTGTTTACATAGCATCCCAACGACTTTCTGGCAACCTGCCTGCCGCCCAGGTGTACATAGCTTGCTGAGGAAATACCACCAAAGTCAAGTGCTCAAACGGAAACCATTCTTTATAGAGCAGTAAGCTCTTTTATAAAGCTGAAATAGATGTGAAGAATTCTGAGATGAATAATTGCAATTGCTAAATTCTACTAGGTTTGCTCTCATTACGCAGATATCCATAAGAGCCTTTGGTTTCAGTGTGTAGAGAGATGGCGTTTGTAACTGAGCTTAGAGCTTTCTGTAGGGTCAGCAGATTATAGGTTTCTCTCATAACAACAAACCCTTACATCAAGTGAACGCCAGGGAGTGAACATTTAAACCCTGTGTGAATGAGGAAACAAAGAAACATAGTAGAGCTTTTCTTTGTGCTGTACAGTTATGGATTATCTTTGCTGGCTGGATATTTATTTCAAATTTTTGTGGTTTCTCATGTCCCAGATTATAGGCATGCTTGTAAATGAGTTTCATATGGTAACTAGTGACCCAGAAAGACTCAATTTTTAAGGTAATTAACTTCACAGCTCTAAGTGAGATCTCTACCAGTCACAGAATGATGTAATTTTTATCCCATTATCTAGGATTTTATTAGGTGATTAATATCTACAAGGAAAACAGAATAGTTGCTTTGATTTACTGCTGTTATCACCTTCACTTAAATATTTCATAAGCAATGCAAGGACACGCTGTAGCCATTTTGGACCCAAGATACAGCAGACTTTGGTCTCGAAGCCCGTTTGATGTGAGCCATGGAAGATATACAACGCACCTGACTTCCACAGCCTTGGTTTTTACCCACCCCACATTCTTCACACCTAAAGCATGCTCATAACTCTGCAGCCACGAGCCATCTCTTTGTCTCCTTTCATTCTGACTTGCCTGCAGCTGCTGATTCATCTGTTTTCACTGCTCTCCTGAAAACCAGGGCCCACTCCATCATGTAATTCAGAAGTGCCTGTCCTGGTAGTAAAGACTAATCCCTCCCCCACCAGTAGCTACATCATACAGAGGAGGAAAAAATCAATTTTTCATCTTTCTGATTTTCAAAAGTCTCTAAGATGTATTGAGGCAAGAATCAGAGCAGAATCAGCTGGCCCTCAAAGCACTAGGTGTTCACTAAACCATCTAATAAGGATTTGTCTGGACTGGCATCTTCTGGGAATTTCTCTATAGATGTCTTTAACTCCTTATGATGTCCAGCCTGTATGACCACTTGGGGGTAATGTGTTCCAGAAATTGATTATGAGGGACAGAAATTAAGAGGGCCAAAGGAAAACACACACAGGGATATGATACAAATGTGCTACTAAACACACACAGCATTTGTAACAGCTTATCCAGAAATCCTTTAACAATCTCTGCCTCCAGTCTCTGCCCTAGGAAGCTTGTCTCTCTTTTCTGCTCTCCTGTGAAATAAATTATCACAACATAGTACAGCGCTCTGTCTACTTGGTGTCACCCTATTTTGAGCTCCTGAGTCCAGAGACCAGGCCTGACCTTTATTTCACCATTGGAAGTACATTTGTTAGAATATGCTAGCTTTCCCATAAACACCTTGAAGAAATAGCCTCTATACCACAAAGATTCCAGGGTATTACTCAATATATAAAAGGAATTCAATAAAATATTTTATCAAACTAGTTGGATAAAATGCGATCATTTTGGAATTGTTAAGAATCTTGGTGATAGAATTGAAACTTTTTTTTTTTTTCAAGGATAAAAGATTGGAGCCCGGAGAGGCGGGGTCATTTGCTTGCCATCCTGCAGCTGAAATTAAAATCAAATGTACTAACCTACAATTCATTTTTTTCCCCTTCAAATTAAGAAGTGCCTATAACTTGCTGGCATTTTGGAAACAAACATGTAATGCAAAACACGAAAGTAATAGATGGATGGAAAACTTTAGAAGATGCTAAGCATTTTAATCAACATATTTCATTTGCTTCTTGTGTAATCTCAGTGAGTCCAATAAGGAAGCAAGATTCCTGGGGTGTAGCTGAGGAAGCAGAGATTCAGAGAAGCTGAAGAATAAAAATGTATTTATAAAATGACAGGTTTGTAGGATCCCAGAAAGAAGCCACCTCTGATACAGAATAAAATAGGCTTGTAATGTCCTTGAGAAGATACTACCTGGATTGGTGCATTTGTCCTTCCTCATGGGCCAAGATGTCCTCTCTGCCCTTGGAGAGACGCTCTGCTGCTGCTGCCTGGGAAGCCTGTACTTAGAGACACCAGGCCTTATATTTTCATTTTTTCCTGGACCCCAGTGATGTGGCCAATTCTGGTAAAGAGACTGAGCTTTGCCAGACTTTCTAATCATGTGGAACTTTCTCCTCCTCCACAAGGGATCCTGCGGGATAAGACAAAAACAAGCAACCACCTTTGGACTTCGATGCATACTTTCTGTAAAACAAATCAAGAGATAAATACAAAATAATAACATGAAAAGTGAGTATCTTAGTGTCTTTCCCATCACAGAGACACAATACCCGAGACCCATAAGTGAAAGGAGGAATGGTTTGTTGGGCCCACAGTGTAGAGATTTCAGTCCATAGTTGGCGGCTCCAAAGCAAGGCGGCCTGGCAGAGGGGATAGCAGGGAAGCAACATCTTACAGTGTGCAGGCAGGAGCGAGGGAGATAGTCCTTTCCGAGCCACACCCCTCACTCACCTCCTTCCACCAGGCTTTACTTTCCAACATCACATTTAGGTACGAATTCATCAGTGGACTAATCCACGGGCTCGTATCTTGTATCTCGTCCCATGATCAGAAGTACATGAGGCTTTAGGGTGACGCCATTCGTCACCATCACAGTGAGCAAAAATGGTAAGGCTAAAGAGATGCTTTTAAATATCTTTTCTCTATCAGCAAATAAATGTGCATCAAGAATTAGCAGATTTAAAATAATCGATCAAAAGTTCTATGTTGATTTGGCTGTGCAGACTAAGTAACTACTGTTTTCATATTGAAAGAACTATTGTGACCAAACAATCCTGAGAGCTTGGTGAGGGAGATGAGGTTGTTTTTCTTAGAACTCCTGAGAACTTCCCTGGTGACAGCAGGTGGCCCTGGGCAAGCCAGAGATGGCCCTTCTTACTTAGCACCTGAAAGTTCTGCTCTGCTGGCCTCTGATAAAATCTCCTATTACTCCCCCTCCACTCTACTTAGGGATAATCTGACCCCCCCAAAATTGAAGAAAATTGAAAGCCTGTTTGTATGTACTTGCATTTTCTATGTTTTGCAGTATATATTAGGATAACAATAGGAAACTATTTGCTGAAAATTGATTTAGATGATCCTTCCTTGAGAGTCTCTGCTGAGTATGCACATTAAAGATCATCATGCTGTTAACAAAAAAGATAAGAATCTGTGGGAGAAAGAAGTTTATCTTCTGTTTACTCAAGCTATAAATATTCCAATTGTTATTTGAGTAAGACCCCTATGTCGGGCTTTCTACCCCTGGAGCACTACCTTATGGCCTACCATCTTTACTCACCCATCCATTAATAAACAAAACAGACAACAGTATTGAATACCTGTTAGATGTCAGAGTGGGTGGAGAAGGACACTTCTGACTACTTCATCATAATTTTCCTTAATTAATTGCATGGGAGTTTCAAGTGTGTATGTCATACTTTTTAGTGATTCTTAGGCAGTTTGAGGACACAAGTGTTTTACACCTTTTGGGTTGGGTGTCAGGCAGAGAATAAACAGCATTAAAAACTTCCTCACCTGAATTCACTTTAGAAGAAAAGCAAAATTGTAGTCTGTTTTGTTGACATTAAGGACCCAAAAGAGAGGAGTTAAGTAGAAAAAGGGTTGTCCTGAGCACAAGCATGGCCTGAATAAGGCATAAAACTTGCTTGGGGAAATGAAACATGAAGATTAGCATACCGGAGCCTCTGATGCTAGAGAAAAAGAAGGAAAAATAAGTCTTTAGGGAAGAGTAGAAAATACAATCACATGAAGTGAAAGACTGAAGTTCACAAGAAAAGATTTAGCCTGGAAAATGACTTTGATAGAAAAAGAAATTCTAAGTTGTAACAATTCAGATACCCCAAAGTCAAACAAAAAAGGGTAGCGTAGCATCTCCAGTCCCTGTTCAAGAGTGAAGACGAAGGGAAGGACTCCATGCATTAATGGTCCTTTTTTCCAGAGCTGTTGGGAAGCCATAAGGCACAGTAAAGCAGAAGAAACAGAGATAAAACACGAAGTCTTAGATATAATAATGTCATTGAAAAACAACAAAGTCATTGGATTTTTAGTTTTGGAAGATTCTAAATAACTATTTGTCCATGTTCCCACATTGGGCTGAACCACTGGATCACCTGGTGGCATTTCAAAAAACAGATATTTTCACCTCCTGGTAAATCAGAGATGGGAAGGAGGTGAGTTTGGCTGAAGGTCTTCACCCTTTCCACTCTGGCAATTACCCCGTTCTTACTGTTTTTCTCCTGAGTTTCTATAAGCTAGTTCACTGTCTGTTCAGAAACAAGAAGTGCACCGTTCTGTCAAAACCTGTCTTTCCTCCCTAACTCCCCTGTTAGAACTGGGGTCCTGGCCCAGGTCCTCAGCACCTCCCGTGTGTTCCAGGATCTCTCAGAGAATCCAGCTGTACAGCTATCACCATGAGTGCACTCAGAGAACTCGGAGAAGATTCATTTGAGCCCTGAGACACAGACTCGTATAAAGCAGTTAGATGCCTCCTTTTAGTTTATCACTCTCTGGGGTTTTGGTTCCTTCTTAATCTCATGTTTCGGGCTTGGTTTGAAGATCATTCTCATTGATAGGGAAGATGGGAGCAAATGGAATGCTAACAGTTTCTGTTCTCTCTCAGTGTCATCTGTTAATACAATAACACCTGCCCCGAGGGGGGCATGAATCATTCCTTGTGTGTGCTCTAAACATACGTTAACAATTCCTTTCACTGTGCTCTGCATTTTTCTCAAACTTGAGCCTATTCTCAGATTTAACCCCTCCTGACACAGCTATTTTTACTCCATCCTCTTTTATATCGGTTTTGTATTATGTGCTTTCCCCTGTCTTTCGAATGATTCCTGTTTTATCAACCCCAAGGCATTCTTTATGCTCCTCTACTGCCATTGCTTTTTGGTATATCTGTGTGGTGTTCAGTCCTGTTGGTCAACATTTCATTGCTGAATACCATATGTTCCCCTTAAGACATCTTTTTTTTTAATTAAAGTTTTTATTGGTACATTTTATATACACATCATCATCGCAATCGACATTGAGAGTTTGTACCAGTATATAACACGACTTGATTCTCGTTCCCCATAGATTCTGGTCATGGAACCGTGTTTTCCTTTCCTCGAAGCTTTTGCACCCTTGCAAAACCTTGCTAAGTGTGGCATGTGGCCCAGTTTACTTTACAGTTGCAAACATTTTTGTGTCCTCTTCCTGGAACATATGGGATCAGTCTCTGGAGATAGTGCTTGGGAATATGGTAAACCGTCAGTGCTTGTGGCTTCCATCTAGAATGTTCCAACAGAGTCACGCATGCTCAGAAGTAGTCTTTGGGACGTTTATTGGACCATGAGGGGCAGGACCTATCAGTGAAGTTCATGGCTGAACGTGGTAGTAGGGTGGAGTCTGGTTGGGGGAGGGGTGTCATAGGGCGGGGAGTGTGACCTTCGAGGCCATGCTGCATTTTCCTCCCCAACTCCTCCCTTCTCTTTGCTTTCTGGCTGGCAGGGGTTGAGCAGCTTCTCCCCTACTAGGTCCCTCTGCCATCCAGCTTCTGCCTTGGAGCCAACCAACCCTGGGCTGCAACATGAGCCCAAATAAACTGCTCTTCCTGTAAGTTGTGCTTATCTTGTATCTTGTCTCAGCTCCAGGAAAGTGACTGGTACAGTAAATTTGTAAAGTTTCAAAATGCTTGTATCCATCCTGTCTTTCCCCGATTTGTAGGAGCCCTGAGTTACACATACTTTCAATGTTTCTGTCTTTCTAACTTTCCCTTTTTGGTATAAAATAAGAGCTCTCTCTCATCAATCCCTCCAATTTCTCAAAATTAAATAGTCCAAAAGCTAATTATCTCACTACTCTTATTTTAGGAGAGCAAAAGTTTTTCAAAATAAATGAATTTCTCTAAATGCTGCCACATCTTGTCTGCATAATAACAACATGAGATATATAAGGAAAATGTTATACATGTCCTCTGTCTGGCTGCACTATAATTTACTTCCTTGAAATCATATCATATCAGTTTGATTTCATTTCTTCTTTCTGGACTGAGTACAGCATTTGTACAAGCAGTGATTCCCTACTCATTGTTCTGTCATCATTTTTTACACACAATCCCAATTCCCAATTCATACTTCTATTTTTTTTAATTTTTTAATCTTTATTGGTACATTACATATACACATCATGATTGCACTCCATAATGGGGATTTGTACCAGTATAAGACACAACTTAATTCTCATTTTTTCCCATAGCCCTATCCACCCTACCACCTCCCCATATACATTAAATTTGTTTCCTTACTTTTTTGTTACAATCTCAACATTTTCCCCCTTCTTCCTATTTTACATTGAGCATTTTCTATTTCACAATATATAACATACAATTCTAGGACTCATTTACATATTTATTTTCTCATACCAGAGCAAAGATGCGATATGTACCTATCTGTGCCCTATTTATTTTATTTATGAGGCTATCCTCAAGGTATGTCCATTTAAGTAGAAATAATTCAAACTTATCATTTTTAATGGCAGAGTAATACTCCATTCAATTTATACTTCTATTTTTTTTCTTTCCCCACATTTACTGGCTTAAAGCATATATATGTGTGTGTGTGTGTGTGTGTGTGTGTGTGTGTGTGTGTATACACATATACAATATATATGTATATATGTATATACATATATACATACATATATACACATATATGTATACATGTGTACATATATACATACATATACACATGCATATATAAACATATACATACACATACATATATGCTATATGTGTGTGCTATATGTATATATACACATGCATACATATATATTTATCATATACACATATATGCTATATATATACATGCACATACACATATGATATATATATGCTTTTATATGTATATGCATATATATATATGCTTTCAGGGCATATGTATAATATGTTAACCATATATACATATATATGTGTATATAACATATATGTATATATGGTTAACCATATATCTGTGTGTGTATATATATGTATGTATATGTATATATAACATATACGTATATATGGTTAACCATATATATGTGTGTATATATATATGTATATACATATATATATGTATGGTTGTTTTGTACAGGATTTTTTTTAATTTGCAGAAGAAGTATCATGCTGTAATGGTCATTGTTTCCATTTTCAGCCTTGTTTCTATGTCAATTATATATCAATTTAATTTCTTCTTTTAATTTCACTGCATAGTTTGCTACTATATTTTACTAGTATATCCTCCAGTGGTGGGCACCCCCCCTTACCACACAATGGCAATGTTGTCATGTATGCCTTTTAGGGGGCCTGCGGACCTTTGTCTAACTTCAAACCATGGAAACCATAGAATAAATGTAGCCTCTTTACTTTCTCCAGCGCAGCCAGATTCATCCCCAAGTCGTAGTATTGACACACACTCTTACCATCAATGCATGAATATTCTCAACTCCCATGATCTTCACCAATATTTGGCATTATCCACTTTTCTAATTTTTGTCATTCAAATTACAGATCCAGTTGAACTTCATTGTGCTTTTGTACAGACTTTCCCCTTTGCCAGTGGCTTTAGACATCTTTTTACATGCTTACCATATTTCTTAGGTTTTCCTGTTCTGTACAATTTTAATTTGTATGATTTGTCCATTTTTCTTGGATTTCTTGTTTTTTTGTGTGTGTTTTTCTTTTCCTTAGCAATTTTCAGCATTACTGAATTAGTGGTGTGTCTCACAAAACAGGATCTCTTAATTTCATAGCAGTTATGTTAACCATATTGTTTTCATTGGTGGTTACAATTTGAGCTTTTAGCTTCTGAAGACATCTTTTTTCACTCCTAGATCACAAAAAAAATTCCCATATATTCTCTTCTATTTGATAGGCTTAATGCTCATATTTTGATCTTTAACCATTTGCCTTCTACTTTGACTTCTAGAATTATAAAGAAATTAGAAATCCAATTTTTTGTTTTTCTCAATAAAGTGAACATCTTTTTTTTTTTTCAATGCCAGCCACCAAACAACATGTTCATTCCCCCAGGTGCACGAGTGCCCTGGAAGAACATGTAGCACTCTGGTCAGAAACAGGAACTCAGCCACCTGACTGCACGGGTCTGAACCTCAGCTCTACCACACATCAGACACCTGGTAACTGCTACTTCATAGCATTCCTGATCTCAGTAAGTTGTTTAGAGGAGGAAATGAGATTATCTGTGTTCAGAGGCATTGAGGATACTTAGTTTACTGGATTGAACAGCACCAAAAAAAATGTAATCATCATATCATACGTCTGGAAACACCTCATAGTGGAGAAATACTTACCTGTCCACTATGTATGGCAAAAGCTCCAAGATCTCCCTTTTCTCTGGAGAGTACCGAGGACACACTGACCAATTCTTCTTTGTCTACTCTCTCTGCTGCCATTCTTACATTTTGTTTCTAATACGTCTCTATTCTCATTCGTCAGTTTCATTGATTAAACCTAAATTCTCTTCTTGTATTCCAGCCACGTCTTGATTTAATTTCTAAACCCTACATTTCATTCTGCCTTAGTCACTTTTCTTGTTGCTGAGACAATATACCTGACACCCAAAATTAAAGAGGGAAATGTTTGTGTAGCTAACGGATTTCAGTCCATAATTTTCTGGTTCGAAGTCAGCATGTCATGGCAGATGGGCATCACAGAGGAGAATCAGTTCATGGTGGGGGGTAGGTAGCAAAGCAAGCAAAAGAGGAGACAAGCCTCTTTCTGTCCCTATTGGAATTAGAGCAATGTCAAACTAATCAGTGAACTGATAGTAATCACCCACCTTAATCCTAGCATCCGTAATCCTAGCATTGCACCATGAATCAATCATATATTCCAGACTCAGCCACCTCTGAAAAACCCCCACCTATGACTGCATGAGGCTTTGAGGGGACATCTAGACACAAGCTGTAACACTGCCCTTAAGGTAAAATCTTAGGATGAGTATATTTGTAGTATCAAAGTTATTTCTAAAGATTCTTGCTATAAGAAGTGGGTGACAGTGAGAAGTAGTCACTGCTGATTTAGATATTTTATATCAATTGTTTTTCTGACTTAACATATAACTGAGCATTAAAATAGATAATATTAAATAGCTAATGTCAAAACTAAATAATAACCTCCTTTATTTTAAATTTTGTGTTTGCATTTTTAACTGTTTCTATTGTTCAATAATAACTTACTTTAGCTTCATATTCGTTATGTTCTGCAACAAATTTATAGTTAAATAGCATTAATTGTCTCATCTCAATCACACTACTGTAATTCAGAGCAATAATGAACTTGGCAGAGCAAAAATATGTATTCTGTTCCTTTAAGAACATCTTGAGCTCCCATCATAAAGGGAAATGCTCAAGCTATTCCCTTGTTATTTGTATATGTTATCTCAGTTTGGATATGTATAGTTCTTGCTAGTCTAATAGATATAACCAAGGTGTATAGTCTAATCATATCAGGACCTTGCTGTTATGTGTTTGTTTTTAACTTGTCAAAGTGGTCACTTCCATTAACTCATACTAGCTGGTTTATGTGACACCTATTCTGTAAGGCTGGTAAGAATGAGTTGTTGTTGTACTTCAACAATGAGAAAATGGAGGGCAGAGGGGGATTAATGGCCTACCTAAGGTTACAGAATGCTGAAATTATAAGCCTGCAGTCCCCTTGTACCTCTATGCGACAGTCCTGATGATGGAGCTCTTCCCTCAGAAAACGCTGTGATTCTGGAGCACTGCAGGGCTGCATCCCCAACAGGGCTAGGTGTCCTGTAGATGCACATGGGTGAAGCCAGTTTGCCTTGTGGGCTGGGGCTGGGGCAGCTTCTACCACTCTGCAAAGCTGTGGCACCTCAGCTCCCAGGGTGGCTCTCCTTTTGGGGGGCGGGGGGCACTGAAGAGTGGTGCTCCAGGGCTCTGTGCTCTGCCATCTGAGACTAAGGAAGCCAGCGGCAGTAGCTCACAGGGTAACATTAATTTTGCTGATATTATCTTAAGCCCAGATGGGATTTTTATGGCTGACAATAAGGAAGAATTTAAGAAAAATCAGGACACCACGAGACTTTCAGAACACAGAACCATCCCCAGAATTGCAGGCACTTTAGGGACCTGGATCACCAACCCACAGGAACTGACACTTGTTTTAAGATCTCTTAACAAGGAGAGAAGCTCAAGGTGCTGAAAGGGTGAACATTAAAAGAGAGGGGCTTTCCCAGATAATTTCATGTTTCCCAAGGCTGGTCTGTATACATCCTAGAAGATATCAAAATAAAAAGAATAAGAGTCAACAAGTTAAATGATTTCACACACCTAGGCATTTAGCATACTATCAAATAACTCTTTGCAACTAAGAAAAATAAACAGAACAGTGCAATTATGTGAGACCAAGCAGAGAAATTAGAATTCACCCTTGATAAAACACACATAAGAAGGCTGAGGAGCAAGCTGGGCCTCTTTTGGGGCCTCTCTTCCTCTGGACTCCTACCCCATGGTACACCCCATGTAGGCACTCTGAGAAGCCCAGGAAAAGGAGAACTGAGGACATTTGTTAGCTCTGAAATGAAATGAATCAGGATTTTTTAGGAATCCTTAGGTAAATCGACCATGCTAAGTAACAGGACAAGGAAAGTATTTTGCATTTGTCCATTGACTGTTCCAGGAGTGAAAACACTCTTAGGTGTTTAAAAGTAAAAATCTAATTTCAGGCCAGTCTTCAAAATTCTGAAGTCCCCTCGGTTGGAGATTTCCTGTATGAACTTCCTCGAGAACCATTCTTTCCAGCATCTCCTCCTCTTACTTCTCTTTTTTGTTAGTCATGACGTAAATAAGAGACCTGGCATTCCCCAGTGTACTGTTTTCTTTGTCCCCTATTGTTTGTGCTTAGAAATTACATCTGAGTCCTTCTTCTTGCAGGTGACAAACAGCATTTGTTTTGCATTTTGATGCAGTCAAGTTCTCAGGTTCCAGCCTGTCAAACAAGGTTGCAGTGGGCTGGTAATCTCCCAGCCATTAATCCTCTCCATCTTTTATTTGTATGGAAGCTCAAGGCATTAGTCCTCTCCAAGCTGCAAAGACTCATTTTGTTAGCAACTCTTGAATATCGCATTACAAGGCAGAGTGTGATTTTCATTGTCACCTGGAGTATGCTTAAATGAAGAGAGGGATGCCTCGAGAGGGGCCACAAATTCCCTCAACACTTAACATGGGCTCTGTATCGAAGACACTTAACAGCTAGGTAAGAATGTCAAGTGGCCGTGGCTACAGTGACACAGGCCTGCAATTAGTTTAATTACAGTACCTACTCACATGCAATAATTTCTCAAGAAGCATGGCGGTTGGTAGTTTTAAAGTCTTTTTCACTGTAAGGCCTCTCTTAGAAAATCCTCCCACAGCCTAGCATACTGAACATGCAAATTCACTTAGAGATATAGGCCGTACTTAATTTTCTTTCTGTCCTCTAAATATCATATTGGGACTATTTTTGCCCAAATCACTTTTTCCCCTGTGATGGAAAAGAAAACAAAAAGCAAGATCATTTACAAAATACTTAGTGTAATGGTAGTTTGCTTCCATTAATACATCTTCTTGGGAGGCTTAATCTGTGTGCCCGGGCATGTTAGAGCCAGGAGCCAGCATTCATCTATACAGGAGGAAAGGCATTCCAAGCACAGTATGCTTCTCTTCATGTCATTTATTATTCTTCTTTTATTAATCACACTGATATACTTAAGATAGGCCTCATATGCATACATTAACGAGCTCTGGTTGAAGACAAATGACTCTTGGCTCTATCAAACTTGTGGATCCCAGGGTGCTGATGCAACGGTGTTTAGAAAGGATCTTTCCAGTGCTTGGGAGAAGGCTGGAGGTAGAGAAAGCCCACCCAGCAGTCAGAGTTCAAATGCAGCGGAAGTGAGTGAGGATAAAGTACCCAAAGCGAGAGGGGCTCCTTCCCTCCTCAATCCCCCCATTCTCTCCCTCTGTGTACCTGCTCATCTACCCACCTACATTTGTTGGAGTTGGCTGGGGCACTTTGGAGTCCCTTTCAACTACTGATTTTTTTCTTAATTATATCTGCATTAGGAAATAGAACAATTGGTTTTGTGTTCCCTAAGCACCTATATACTAATACAAATTGAAAATAGAGCATATCTTTTGGTTTGGAGGTGTTAGAAGGTCATCTCTTTCTGAAGTCACCACTAAGGAGAAAGCGTTGGCAGTACTGTGCAGCAGGCAAAGGGTAGACATTGACAGTTCCCAATACATAGACCAAAGCCACCTCGTATTTGTTCTGTCCATGGTTATTATGGCAGCTTCTGATATGTCTTTCTCTGATGAGTTTTAAAGATTCTGAAATTCACTGCACTATATGCATGGGTACCCAGAGGGATAGAAATGTCACATCCTGGCTGAGGGACAGAACTAATGCCAGAACACAGCTTTCCTAACTTGCAGCCTGTCACCTTATCTTATCCTGCAGCCCGTCAGCGTACGAGTGACACTCAAATCTGTCTCCTCTCTATCCTAAATCCACACTTTTCAAAAAAAAAGACTGTAAGTGAACCTCAGAAGACAGAAGCAGCCAGATGTCCTGCACTCTGTCACGACCACCTGAGTCTGACATCTTTTGAAGTTTGTCTCTGCACAGGCCACGGAAGGGCCCTGAGGCCATGTGCTTTCCCGGTAATGACAGGTTGGTGCTGTGCTTCCAGAGCTGTGGGCAGCAGGCACTGTGCTGCTTTAAATCCGCGGCAAGTTCCCTTGGACTGCAATTACAGTCACACTGGAGCCCAGGACACTGTAAAGCAAGAACCTGGGGTCCAAAGCCCACTCTCTTCTCTTCTTTAGCGTGAACATCAGGCATCTCTGGCCAACGAACTTAGCTCTCATCAAGTGCCTTCCTGGTAAAAGCAGTAGCTTCTTTCTACCTCTCAAGTCTCTGTACCTTCTGTCCTCATGAATGATTGGATCTGAGTTAAAAATCATAAAATTTGGGGACATTTTAAAAGAGTACCACAAAGATAAGTTATAATTTTTAGATTAATCATTTAGGACTGATAACCAGAAGCTGAAAATACAGAATACTTAGTGGAGAGGAGAAAAAACCAAACACAGTGATCTCTTGTGAGTGGTGCTCATGTGATGAGTTCCCTGTGATGTGTGGTGGTCAGATTATCTCCATCCTCTAATAAGGGCAGGGGAGTGGGAGGAAATAGGTTTAAACTAAAGTATGCAGAGAAAGCATTTCCTGACAATAAGATTCTTAAACCCTGGACGAGGTTATCAAGAGCAGTTTTGGAATCTCCTTATCTAGAGACCTTTAAAAGCAGTGTAGATTCCCATCTGTCTGGGGCAGTTGAGAACAGACAGCCCTAAAAGCCTCATAGAGGATTAGATTATCTTTCAAGTTGCTTGCTAACTCCATGCTAAACAAATGGAGTGGGAAGTATTAGTAAATGGCCAGTCAGTAAACACTGATGCAGTAGCACCACCATGGCCCTGCGGATAACCAGTCTCCTGTCACCACTGAAAGTTGCTTTTCCTGAAACCTGCCTGGAAAACCAGGTGCACGCATTTCTCACAGTTTGTGGTTCTGCTGGGGTGTTTTTTATACACTGTCATAAATGTGTGCAATGTTTACATAGTTAAGTTTATTCATCATTATTTTTTATTCTTATTATTCTAATGTCAAAACTTTCTCAATTAAACTATTTGAGATTTATAAAGTGATCCAGAAGTGAATAAGGACGATCACTTTGGTATTTATCTAGATCAGTAAAATACTGGAGACAACATAAATAGTTAACACAGGGAAATTTTCCACAGTGAGTATATGTCAGGATGATGAAATAGATTTGAGCTAATAAAATTCAAATTTATAACAATTAATTATCTATAAAAATGCTTTAAATGAAGGGAAAAATAGCATAAAAACCTATCTCCATGGGATGATTCCAAACATCTTTATTCAAGAAAATTAAGTGCTCTCTCACCAGCTTCTTCTTAATGCAAGGAGTGGCTTGGAAGTTTATGATCATCAGAGCCCATATTTTAGTTCTCTCTCTCAGAAAAAACCCCTAGCTGTAAGCTGCTCTGTTGTTCCATTTGATGGAACTCTGTTGGACATTTCAAGTGTAGCTAGAGCTGTACCTTCTCAGCATGTCCCCTTTCTTTGGTGGCTGTAAGAAAAATCAGATAGGGCCAGGGATTTGGCTCAGTGGTTCTGGTGCCTGTCTTGCAAGCGCAAGGACCGGGGTTCGATCCCCGGTAACCACATACCATACTGGGTGTGGAGACTCACGCCCAGCAGCAACCAGTACCACATACCACAGTGCCGGGTGTGGTGGCTCATGCCTGTAATCCCAGCACTCGAGAGGCAGAGGCAGGAGGATTGCTGTGATGTGAGTTTGAGGCTGAGCTCTGGGCCAGCCTGAACTACAAAGCGAGACCCTGTCTCAAAAAAAAAAAAAAAAGAAAAGAAAGAAAGGAAAATGAGATAGATTAAAGCCACCATCAAAGCATAGGCAACTCTTGTCCCTAGATGATATAAAATACATTAGTAACGATTTATCCCAGTTTATGGTCCAGCTAAATACTCTTCTGTCTTTTCATAAATGTATAGGATGTTGATGTAGTCAAGTCTATTGATTTTTCTTTCCTGTTCATGTTCTTCAGAACTCATATTTCAGAGCTCTCAACAAGTGTTGGAATTTGTCATGGGCAAGGTGTAAGCCTGGATTTACTCAATTTCCAGCCTACCCTCAGCCGTGCCCACTACTCAGCCTCTGCTCATCATGGCCCTCTCCTAATTCAGATATTTATAATTCCAGACTGTCGTCTCTCCCATCCCCCCTTCCATGTTCCTCCCATGCCCCCTCCTCCATCCAAAAG
This sequence comes from Petromus typicus, assembly GCA_004026965.1. Taxonomy (NCBI): domain Eukaryota; kingdom Metazoa; phylum Chordata; class Mammalia; order Rodentia; family Petromuridae; genus Petromus; species Petromus typicus. The sequence goes on along the minus strand of PVIR01002549.1, from coordinate 54,917 downwards.
CACAGGTAATTTTTCTCACATCTGCTCGTTGGTAGTTTACCTTCACACATAATGTGAGATGTAAAGTCTTCTTTTTCTGTTGTTTAACACATATTAACTGAACAAATTAATGGGGTTCTCTGTAATTTTCCATGAGACCTAACTTCTTAGACAAACTGTCACTCTCTTCTCATTCTGATTCCTGTCTTGCTTCTCCATCTGTGTCATTTGTTTTTTAGTTGTAAATTATTTCTTCAGCCTGGATCTGGTCTTTAAAACAAAGATGAAGATTAACTTTTTCTCATTTTTCAAGACCCAGTTTCCTCACTCTACTTGACACTGTGAAATATTCTTTGACTTATTATCAAGGCCTAAGTCTTCCTACATCCCTCAGACTGTCACAGTAGAATCATTTACCATGCAACTTTCTCCATGTGAGGCAATGGGCTATATAAGGTCTTATCTTTCATCTCTTCAGTACCTGCACCATGTTAGCTGAGATGGAAAATATCTTCTTATTTAATTAATATGTTAACTAATAAAATAGATCTGAATAAAATAGGAATTATTTGCTGTTAAGATAAGGAGCTAGGCAGGTTATATCCAAAGGAAATAACACTAGTATGTCAAAGAGACTATTGCACTCCCTTGTTTATTTCAGCATTATGCACAATAGCCAAGATACAGAATCAGCCATAGTGTCCGTCAACTGATGAATGGAAAGAGAAAATGTATTATTTATGTACAATATTAATCAGCCATAAAAAGGAATAAAACCCTGTCATTTGTGACAGCATAGATGAACCTGGAGAACATTCTAAGTGACAGAAGACCGACCCATAAAGACAAATACCATAGGATCTCACTCGGAGAAAATTTGATATTACTAAAAGAAAGAGTAGAATAGTAGGTCACAGGATGAGGAGGTAATGGCCAAAGGATGTGCAGTGAGACAGGACGACACTAGACAGGAGGAGTAAGTCCAGAGGTCTGTTGTAGAGACTGCTGACTACCATTGTGTTCCTGTTTCATGGAGAAGGACTGTTAAATACTGTCATCATAAAAAATGATAACCATGTAAAGTAATGCATTTTGTGGGCTATTTAACCCTCCCACAATGTCTGTATTTTCCAAGACATGTTGCATTTGATACATCGATGCAGTTTTTCCTGTCAATGAAAAGAATACAAGAATTAGAATAAATAGGCAATAACTGAGTTCTAGTCATTAGCGAACAGCAAGTCACAATATAGGCTTAACTTTTCTTGGCTTAATTTCTCCTAATGGCTTTGTCCCCTGAGCCCCTGACTTCTGGACTGCTCCCAAGAACATCTTCTCAGTACCCCTGGGATGTGCCTTCAGAGTGACACAGGGACCCTTGCAAACAAAAGAAGGGTCCATTGGGAGAAGAGGGCGGAAGACATTCTGTCATTTTCCATCTTGCTCACTAGTTGTCTTAATGATGTGGTGAAAATTGTTACCTGTTATTTCCTGGAAGAGCAGCTCCCAAACAAATCATTTTTTAAATGAGAGGTCATCATAGGCAACCAAGTTTTTATTTCACCAAGTAAAATCACAAACAAACCCCCACACCTGTAAAGAAAAGCACATTGAACTGTTAACAGGACAGGAAGAAAGTAATCACAGAATATAACAGAGCACTTAAACAAAAGTAGCGATTCTCACGAGGTGAAGTGGTGTTCATGTTGCCCTTTGTGTTGCTATTTGGTGGACTTGGACCTATCAAGAATAAAGTGCAATGTATGTCTGCCCCAAGGACAGGCAGGATGGCTGGCAGGCAGCAGGACAGTGAACTGGCAGAGCCAGCAGGGTTTCTCCTGCTCATACCTGACCTGTGGAGCCACCAGTTTGAGAGGTGGTTCATCCTGTCTTCCTTCTGACACTCTACTACTAAGAATTACTCTGTGATTGACTGGAGGGAAACTTATATCTTGAAAGCTGAATTGAAGCCATTACTTAAGAATTTCTAAAAGTACCCATGTGTGACAGTAGCACTGTTAACTTTAAGGAAAAGAGCACGTTAAGTGCATTCTGTCATTTCGGTTACTTATTGAAGTCTATCCATAGTGGAGTGGGTGGTAAGGCAATGTTTGCCTTGGCATGGCAGCCGTCAACTTCAAAATAATTATGCCTGTAGGTGGGTTGTCGCTTGTTGCTTTGGCTTGTGGGTGGTCTGTAGCCCAAATGTGTTTCATATCTCATTTCAACCACAAGTTTCCCTAGAGGGGCAGCCATGGGCACCTCGCTATTACTGAGGTTGAAGCAACTGATGTTTGTGGTCTTACTTGGCTTTTGGTGGTATCATATCCCACTGACATCAACTGCTTGGCACCCTTGGTCACAGATCAGCATCCTTGTGATTTAGTCACTTAATTGAAAATTGTCTCAAAAAAGTAGAAATCAGTTGCAGTGTTCTGTTAGCTAAGCCTTGTTGTCTTGAGACATAAATGAATATCAAATTTACATATCTCTGATGTGGAGTCATTTTAAACATGTATCACTGGAGTTACAAATAGATCAGCCTTTTAACTGGCATTATAAATTTGTTTTGTTTTTGTTTTCTATTTTGGTGCTAGGGATTGAACTCATACGTGATAAATAGGCACTACCACAGATTTATACTTTGAACCACATATATATGGTGAAGTAGAAATATTTAAGCTAGATCTACATGGAGTCTACTTCCTCTAGCAGTTGGATTACTAACTATGGCCAGTGAACAAATTCTCTCAGGTTTTGAGTTAAAAAAAAAAACAGCCTATGACTGATATTATCCTCAGGGTTTATATTTATTCATCATTGTACTGGCATGAAATTATGAAATTAACATCAGAGGCAGAGAGTTTTCTGACTTGAGTACATTTGTATACTCCAAGATTAATCTCCGGGGAATAATCTACAGTCAAGCATCAGCATTTAGCATTTTATCCTTTGAAGATCCTAGAGGTCATCTTTTTAAAAGCTTAAATTTCACTATAATCCAGTCACCTAATGGGAGGATGATGCTTTATTAAGTTTTAATTCATATGCCATGAGTTTACTCATTTAGTGTATTCACAGAGTTGTGCAACCATCACCATAATTGATTTTAGAATGTTTTAGCATCCCTCCCCCTCAAAGAAACCCTGGTTGTTTTGCCCATCCCTCCGCACTTCCCCAATTTCATTTTAGTCCTTGCAACCACTAATCTACTTCCTGTCTCAATATTTGCCTATAGTATGAATTTGACATAAACATATTTGTACTTCTTTTTTGTGATGAGCTTCACTTTGCGTATTTGCAGGATTCATACATATTGTATCATCTATCTGTAGTTCATTTCCGTTGTTTGTGTTTGAAATGCAGTATTTCTGTGTTACTCAGGCTGTTTTTGAACTCATGACCCTCTTGCCTTAGCCTCATGAGCAGCTGAGATTTCAGGCATGTGCCACTATTCCTGGTCCATTTTGTAATGTGAAATATATTTCATTGTATGCATAAGTGCCACATTTCACTTACGCATTCATTTGATGATACACATTCAGAGTGTTTCTAATTTTTTGACAATTATGAATAACAATGATATGAATATTAGTACAAAAAAATTTATGTGAATTTATATGTTCATTTTCTCAAGTACAAAGTAGACACGGAATTTCGAAGTAGTATGAAAATTCTGTATTTAAGTTTTTTTTAATTGAAATCTTTATTAGTATATTACATATACACATCATGATTGCACTCCACAATGGGGATTTGTACCACTGTAAGACACAACTTAATTCGCATTTTTCCCACCCTACCACCCCCCTATACACATAAAATTTGTTTCCTTTCTTTTTTGTTATAATCTCATTTTTTCCCATTCACCCTATTTCACTTTGAGTACTTTCTGTTTCACAATGTATAGCATACAATTCTAGAACTCATTTACATCTTTATTTTCTCATATCGGAAGAAAGATGTGATATGTACCAATCTGTGACCTATTTACTTCACTTATGAAGATATCCTCAAGGTATGTCCTTTTAAGTAGAAATTATACAAACTTATCATTTTTTAATGGCAGAGTAATACTCCATTCTGTAGAAGAACCACAGCTTTTTTATCCAGTCTCCAGTTGATGGACATTTGAGTTGTTTCCAAGATGTAGGAATCACAAACTGAGCTGCTATAAACATGGGTACACATATGTCACTGTGATATGAGTCTTTTAATTCTTTTGTGTGTATACGTAGCAGGGCAATGGCCGGGTCAAATGGGACCTCCAATCCTAACTTTTTGAGGAATCTCCAAACTGATCTCCACAGGGTTTGTGCGAGTCTGCAGTCCCACGAACAGTGGAGAAGGGTGCCTTCTTCTCCGCAGCCTCGCCAACATTTGTAGCTGGCTAATTCTGAAATGGCAGCCATTCCATGTGGAGTGAGATGAAATCTCAGTGCTGTTTTCATCTGCATCTCTCGAATGACTAATGATGTTGAGCATTTCTTCATATGCTTCTTAACTGTTGTTACTTCTTCCTCTGAAAAATATCTGTTCATTTCAGATGCCCATTTTTTGTACTCGGTCTTTAAATTTGGGGAGGCTGATTTTTTTTTTTTTTTGAATCCTTTATATATTCTAGATAGTAGCCCTTTGTCTGAGGAACAGCTGGTAAAGATTTTTTTCCCACATTGTTGGTTGCCTTTTTGCTCTGTTGGTGGTTTCCTTTGCTGTGCAGAAGCTTTGTAATAGAATGAGATCCCATTTTTTTATTTCTTTTGCCAACACTTCTGCTATAGAGGTTTTGTTCAAGAAGTTTTTCCCTAAGCCAGTGTCTTCAACAGTTTTACCTAACCTGTTTTGCAGCAGGTTTAGAGTGTCTGTTTTAATATTTAAGTCTCTTATCCACTATGGTTTTTGTTGGTACACAGTTAAAGAGATAGGTCTAGCTTAGTCTTTAGCAGGTTAAAACACAGTTTTTCCAGCACCATTTGTTAAAGAGGCTTTCTTTCCTCCATTGAGAATTTTTGGCTCCTTTGTCAAAGATGAGGTGGCTCAGGGTATCTGGAGTAGTTTCTGAATCTTCTAGTCTACTCCATTGATCCTCAGGTCTGTTACTTTGCCAGTACCATGCAGTTTTTATCACAGTGGCTTTATAGTATAGTTTCAGATTCAGAGTTGTAATACCCCCCACCATGTCCCTGTTGCTTAGAACTGCTTTTGCTATTCTAGGTCTTTTGTGCTTCCAGATGAATGTTTGGATTTTTTTTCTCTAGATCTGTGAAATATGCTGTTGTGATTTCAATCAGGATTGTGTTGAATGTGTAGAGTAGTTTTGGGAGTATAGCCATTTTGGTGATGTTGGTTCTTCCTACTCAGGAGCAAGGTATGTATTTCCATTTTTTGATATCATCTTCTATCTTCTTTTTCAGAGTGCTATAGTTTTCAGAGTAGAGGTCTTTCACCTCCTTTGTTAGATTGATTCCTAGATATTTTATTTTTTGGGGTGCTATTGTGAAAGGGACTGACTCCCCAATTTCTATCTCAGTGGATCTACTGTTTGTGTATACAAAGGCTATTGATTTTTGAACATTGACCTTATAACCAGCTACGTGGCTAAAATTGGCGATTAGGTCCAGCAGTTTTTTAATTGAGTTTTTAGGATCCTCTAGATAGAGAATCATGCTGTCAGCAAATGACAATTTAACTTCTTCTTTTCCTGTCTTTATTCGTTTTATTTCTTTCTCTTGCCTAAATGGCTAATATTTCAAGAACTATACTGAACAGAAGTGGTGAGAGAGGACATCCTTGTCTTGTTCCTGATCTTATTGTGAAAGGTTTCAATTTTTGACCACGTAGTATGCTGATTGATGGTTTCTCATACATAGCTTTTATTAGTTAGAGATACAGACCATCTATTCCGATCTTCTGTAGGGTTTTGAACATAAATGGGTGTTGCATTTTGTCAAACACTTTTTCTGCATCAATTGAGATGACCATATGGTTTTTGTCCTTGAGCCTGTTACTATAGTGTACAACATCTATTGATTTACGTATGTTGAACCGTCCTTGCATCCCTGGGATGAATCCAACTTGGTCAAGATGTATAATCTTTTTGTTAATTCTCTGTATTCTGTTTGCCAGAATCTTATTGAGGATTTTTGTATCAATGTTCATTAGGGATATTGGCCTGTAGTTCTCTTTTTTGGTTGGGTCTTTCTCTGCTTTTGGAATCAGGGTAATGGTTGCTTCCAGGAATGAGTTTGGGAGTACTGCTTCCCTTTCAATTTCATTAAAGAGTTTCATAAGTAGAGGCACTAACTCTTCTTTAAAAGTTTTATAGAATTCAGTAGTAAAACCATCAGGGCCAGGGATTTTCTTTGTTGGCAAGTTTTTAATTACATTTTCAATTTCACAGATTGATATTGGGATATTTAACATTTCTATATCTTCTTTATTCAGCTTTGGGAGTTCCTATGTGTCTAGAAATCTATTCATTTATTTTACATTTTCCATTTTATTAAAGTATAAATTTTCAAAGCAGGTGTTTATTATCCTCTGGACTTCCTCTGGTTGGTAGCAATTTCTCCATTCTCATTCCTAATAGCATAGATATGATCCTTTTCCTTCTTTTGTTTAATGAGGTTGGCTAAGGGTCTATAAATTTTGTTTATCCTCTCAAAGAACCAACTTTTTGATTCATTGATTTTTTTGAACCGTTCTCTTGGTTTCTATTGCATTAATTTCTGCCCTGATCCTTATAATTTCTTGCCTATTGCAAGCTTTGGGTTTGTTTTGCTCCTTTCTTTCTAGTTGCTTGAGGTTCAGCATTAAACTGTTTATTTGAGGTTGCTCTGTTTTCTGGATGTAGGCCTTCACTGCTATGAATTTTCCTCATAGAACTGCTTTCCTTGTGTCCCATAAATTTCTATATGTTGTACTGGGGTTATCATTTAGTTGTAAGAACTGTTCAATTTGTTCTCTAATTTCTTCTGTGACCCATTGGTTGGTCAACAGAGTGTTGTTCAGTTTCCATGTGTTTGTGAGGATCCTGGGCTTCCCTTTGCTATTCAGCTCCAATTTCAGGGCACTATGGTCTGACAATATACAAGGGATAACTGTAATCCCTTTATATTTGCTTACACCTGTTCTATGAAAGAGCACATGGTCTATTTTGGAGAATGATCCATCAGCAGCTGAAAAGAATGTAAATTCTGACTTTGCGGAGTGAAATACTCTGTAGGCATCTATTAATTCCATTTGCTGAAGAGTCTGGTTGAGCTCAAGGATTTCCTTATTGACTTTTTGTCCAGTCGATCTGTCTCTTTGTGACAGTGGGATATTGAGGTCCCCTACTATTATTGTATTCAAGTATATCTGGTTTTTCATGTCCACTAATGTTTGTTTTATATAGTTGGGTGCGTTAGAATTAGGAGCATAGGTATTTAAGACTGTTATTTCTGTCTCTTGGATTTTTCCCTGTACTAAAAGATAGTGTCCATCTTTATCTGTCTCTATCAATTTTGGCTTGAAGTCTATTCTGTCTGCAAATAAAATCGCCACTCCTGCTTTCTTGCTATTTCCTGTCGCATGGAGTTTTGTTTTCGATCCCTTTACTTTCAGTGCATGGGTTTCTTTCTGAAGTAGTTGTGTTTCTTGTATGCAGCAGATTGTAGGATCTTGCTTTTTGATCCACTCTGCCAGTCTGTATCTCTTAATTGGCTCATTGAGTCCATTGACATTAATGGTTATGATTAATATAGGCAAATTTAATGCTGTCATGTTTTCCTGTTCTTGGCTGTGTTATTCTATTTTTGCCCTTTCCCCATCAGTTTCTTGTTTGGTCCCATCGGTTGACTTGGTTAGGTCTCATGGATTTGTAACTTTCCTTATTTTTCTCCAAGATATTCTTTAGAATGTTAAGGAGCACAGGTTTCATATTTGTGAAATTTTTCAGGTGTTCTTTGTCATGGAAGTATCTTATTTGCCTATCAATTTTGAAGGATAGTTTTGCAGGATACATCAGTCTGGGTTGGAAGTTGTTTTCCTTTAGGGCTTGAAACACTTCACTCCAGGCTCATCTTGCATTGAGTGTTTGCGTTGAGAAGTTCACTGTGATCCTGATGGGCTTCCCTTGGAATATAACTGTTTTCTTTTCTCTGGCTGCTTTCAGTATTTCATTCTTTTTTTGGATATTTGGATCTTTTATAATTATATGCCTAGTTGTAGATTTTTTCATGTCACGGGCGTGTGGAGTTCTGTATGCTTCATATATTTGTATGTCTAGTTCTTTTTCTTTTCTTGTGAAGTTTTCTGCCATTATCTCTTTGAATAGTTTTTTTTAATGTCTTTAGTATTGTCTCATGTTTCCTCAGTGACTCCAATCAATCTTATGTTATTCTTCTTTGAATCATCTAGGAGCTGTTGGATTGACTTTTCATTATCACTTGTTTTTTTCCACAGATTAAGCTTTTCCAGTTCATTGGTTGAGATCCTGTCTTCTAGGTCTGAAATTCAATCTTCTGCCATATTCATTCTATTGCATAAACTTTCACTTTCTTTCTTAATTTCCTGGACTTTTGCTTGTAGGTGTTTAAAAGGTTCCATTGCTTTTGCCATCTTGGATTCTATCAACTCAATGATTTCCTTTTAGCTTTATTAATCATCATGTTGACTGTGTCCAATATCTCTGCTTTCATCTCAGAGATCAGTTCTGATTTCCATTTTACTACATCTGCTTTGCTTACCATTTCTGTGGACCCCAGAGACTGGCCTTCAAACTTCTCTATTTCCTTTCCCCCTGTGTTATCTTGAGGTGAGGATCTTTGTATCTGAGACTTTGAGTGTTTCCTCATCTCTGAGTTTTTGTCGTTGCTGTGTTTTTGGCTTTGTACCTACTCTGTTTTCTGGCAATGTTTGTTGCAAGTCTCTTTCTTCCTAATATTTAGGAACCTTAGCATATCAGTGTTTCCTGGGTTGTTCTTTACAGTCTGTATTGGGACCTAAAGAAAAAACCCTAGTTCCAGCACACCATATGAAGCACTCAAACAATACGGTCAGAACACCTTCTCCCATCTGCTTAGAGGCAGGAAGGTTCTTGCTCCTGCACTGCTACAATGGCGCTACCTGAGGTTCCAATAGGCCCACCTGCTCACCGGTACAGAGTCCCTGGGCTCTCTTGTGCAGTCGGCCTGGACACCAGTAGGCTGCAGGCCTTGTGCAGCTGAAATGGTACTGGCTAACGTTGGAACAGGCCCACCTACTTACCAATACAGAGTCCCTGCATGTGCTTCTGCCATTGACTAGGAGAAAGTCAGACTTTGGCCTTCCTTGCTGCGATGGCCCGAGCTTCCACTTCCTCAGCTCTGGCCTCCATTATACTCAGTCCTTGCTCACCCTTCTGGCATGGGCCTGAGTCCAGGAAGCTCCAACCCCAAAGTGAAGGCAATGGCCTCAAATGCCGCCTCCACAGAACTCTGCATTTAAGTTTTTGAAGAACCACCAGGATGTTTTCTAGTGTGACTGCACATTTTTACCTTCCCCCCAGTAGGGTGTTGAGATTATAATTTCTCCACATCTTCACCAAGGCATATTATATCTTTAATTTGGATTATAGCTATCCTCATAAATTTGAAGTGGCATCTCATTGTGTTTTGATGTTTTGCTTTGCATTTCCCTAATGACTAATGATCTTGAATTTTTTTCTTGTGCTTATTTGAAATTTGTGAACCTTCTTTGAAGAAATACCTATTTATATCCCAGTCATTTATTTTAAGACCTAATTTCAAATATGAGTGTGTCTCAAAAGTAAGGAGCTAGAAAAGAGGAATATGAAGGAAAAAATAAAGAAGTGAATTTTTTAGAAGTTTCCACCCTTTGCTGATATGCTTATCTGTTGAATGACTCAACATTTATTTCTTAACTACACTGGATGAAATTAAAAAAGAATCTTTAAAGCACAACTTTCTGTGCTTCAAAAATTAGACCTTTAATGTTAAAAATGTAGAGACTTTCTTTTACTTATTTTTCCTTCTGAAATCCTTTGTTTGAGACACCTAGTTGCTATGTGTTGTGCAGGAAAATGAAGTTAAGTTCTAGATACTGGGATATAATCCAAGATGCTGCAGAATCTTTCAGATTCTTGGATTCCCCAGGGAAAATCATAAGATGAAAATCAAACCTACACCACTTCAGAATCAAGAAAAGAACTAATCAGAACACTCAGTCCATTGTTCTAATCCTAGGTGTAATCAGTACACATGTGTGGAGTGAGAAAAAGAAGACAGAGTCTTCTAAAATTGTGATATATTTTACAGAGAAGATATGCCTATGGGAATTTCTCATTGTGACAATGAGTTATAATGTGTTTTTGTTTTGTTCCTGTTACTTCCCCTTCCATGTCTTCAATAAGAAGCAAAAATGCAATTTAGAGTTAACACAATGTTCCAAACCATTCCAAAAGAAAAAAAATTGAGACAAATCAACCAACTAAAGCTCCATTTGAAGTTCCTAAAAAAGTAATATTATATCAAAATATCACAAGGAGAGAATCTTAATTCCATGATAACATTTCCTATCTTGGTTTATACTTGACAGTTTTATACTATGAAAAGAGTTGATAGCTAATCCTTGAGTACGTTGAGGGCTTTTGCTGTCAGGATTCCTGTGCTGTTGTTTAAGCCCAGTGATCACAGGAACAAGCTGGTCTTACTCAGCGTGGTGAGGAGGGCTGCCTTACCTCTTGCTTTGTTCCTGTACAATCACTTACAGAGGTGATCATTTCTGGCTGCTAAAAAGATGTTCAATCATTTCAAATCCTTCTGATGGGCCAGAGATTTAGCTCAGTGGAGCCACTGCCTGCCTTGCAAGCACGAAGTCATGAGTTTGATCCCTAATACCACAAAAAAAAAAAACAAAAACAAAAACAAAAACCATATCTTTCTGGTATTAAGTTCATCACACAGGTCAATTTTCAGAGAACTATTTTATTTTTCTCTCTTCCAACCACTTCTTTCTTCATTTTTGCTGAGGATGTCCAGGCATGAGGACAACACAGCCATCCATCACAATGTTCCTGAGTCTTAGTTTTGGGGAGAAAGTGAAAAGAAAAGGTGAGGCAGATAAAATTTAGGCTAATTGGCAAAAAGCAGATAGTGTCTGAGGTTTTGGTTTTCCATGTAAAATTAGTATACTTACATTACAGATAATTTCAGAAAAATAAAAAGAGATGACACCCTCCTACCTATAACTGTAGCACAACCACTTAAATTTTAATATATTGCCTTCCATATTTTAGTCTACATATTTTTCCTATACTTTGTTTAGTATGAATATTATCTCCTGTTTTATGTAATATGAATTATAATCGATTATTTTTTAACCTTACTGTGTACTACACTTTCGTCTTTTTAGAACTCTGTACTGGAGATTAAACTCAAGGTCTTTATCCTTTCTATTTTTTATTTGAGATAATGTCTTACTAAATCACTACGTTGCCCAGGCTGGGCTTAAAATTGCAGCTCTCCTGTGCCAAGTTGCCCAGAGAGCTAGGTTTAGAGATATGCATCACCATACCCACTTACTTGCATCGTGTTTTTAAAAAAATCCAAATCTTTATTGGTACATTGTGAATACACATCATTATCACATTCAGCATTGAGAGTTTGTACCAGAATATGACACGACTTGATTTTCATCTTTCCCCTTCCCCCACCCTCCTGCCACCCCCCCCGTACACATAAGCTTTGTTTCCTTTTTTATTACTATTACATTCTTTTTGCCCTTGTTATTTACCCCTACAACTTCTTTCCTTTTAAATATTTTCTAATTCACAATATCAACTATATATACTACGACTCATTTACGTCTTCATTTTCTCATAAAGAACTTTAAAAAATCAGCCCACCCAAATTTAAAGACTTTCATCATTTTTAATGGCTGCCTTATAGTCCAAGAGGAGGCATCAGAATTTAACTAGCTTTTTAAAAATAATATAACAGAACTTGGTGTGTGGAAATAAAGAAGATAGTTTAAGATTGGGAAGAACTGGCTCGAGAACATTTCGGGTTTTAGAACAGTATTCCTTCTTTCACAGGCTGTATAGACCCCTGTGCACAAGCATGAAGCCACCAAGCATGGATGATAAATAAGTTAATTTTCTTAGTTTAATCAATGTGATAAATTTAATGTTATGCAAGATTTTAATGGCCCTTCATGGTATTTTGGTATAAATAGAAAATGTTGATGCAATTAACTCCACAATGTAATTATGGATATTTTCACAGACAAACAAAATCCTCATGGTTCCTCTTCTCTTAGTACTCTACTGTTTAAAATCGTTGTCAGTGACAAGTATTACTCAAATTCCTGTCTCATCCAATGAGACTAAACTATACTCCTCCCAAAATAAAACTTTATATTTCTGCATTAGTGATTTAAATACTTAGTCAGCAAAGTATAGTGAAACACAATATAACGAAACAGAAAATTTAGATATTACACCTGATTTTAAGTAACCTTAAAGATGAGTATTTCTTTCTCTACTTTATTTTAGAAAGTACTGGTATAAAGAGACAAGACTGAAGGGCTGAATTGGGGAGTGGGTAGGAGGAGCCCTGCCCACCAAGTAGAGTTGCAAGTGGATTGCAGAAGTGATGGGGAGATGGGAGACCTTTCTCCAGGAATGAGCACACATACACATTTCTAACTGTGGAGGGCTGTGTAGAGAGAAGACTGGAGTGAAGAGATGGGTGGCACAGCACCAAGTCCCTGAGGAACTTCTAGGAAATACCAAAAATAAGAGCACACAGCTTGGTAGAAGGCTGTGGCACTGGCAAAGAACCGAGAGAGAAAGCAAACTCCTGAGTTTGTAATTTAGGAGACTGACTACATACTGCACTAAGCTACAGCAGAGAAGGAGGCTCAGAGGTAAAGACAAGTTGATTTGCTTGAATTTAAGAAGCCTCTGAACACATCAAGAAGGAGGTCTTATTTGTTGTTCACACACTGGAATGTATAGAACTGCTAGCAGTCAGAGGGTCGGAAGTATAAAATGCCAAAGAGAAGTCACAGGCATCCAATTTACAAAGAATAAAATCTGAAAACAAAGTAGAGCTGTCCTGAGGGAAAAAAAAGAGTCCCACAGAAATACAGCCATTCATAGTAACTGCTTACCTTGTTCTTTCTGCAGGCTGGGAACTATTCCAAGCACTTGACCATATATTATCTCATTTAGCTTTTCACAACCCATTGATAAATGTTCCATAATAATTTCTATATCAAGATAAGAAAACAATTTTTCAAAACTCAATAACATGGAGAGCCACCAAATAATTAGAGACATCTAGGATCAGCACAAACATAGGCCGCAACCCCAGTACAGATGCACCACACTAAGTAATGAGTCTAAGATTATGTAGGAGTGGAGCAATCAGAGAAAGCAAGTGTTAGCACTTCTTGTAAGTTTTGTTGGGGTCAGCAGCACAGTCTAGGGGAGCAATCAATTAGCTGCCATTCTAGGAGGGATGGAAGAGATTTAGCCAGTGCTTTTGACTGAGAAATGGTATGGTCCATGCTAACTAGTCTCAGAGTTAGCTGATGACAGGAAGGATGGAGGGTTATCTTTGGTCATCTGTTGTTTGCTTCAGATAAACCTAAGGGTGATGGTGGAGCTTTATCCAAAATTATTACCGATATATACAAGGACTACGTGTTGTGTAGCAAAAGGTACTATTAGACTTGTAGTTTGGAGAGCAACATAAAATCTGGAATCACTGTCAGGGGAAACATAAATGAAAGTTGTGAAGAATAGGAAAACTCACTACTCAGCAGTTCTGAAGCAGAGAAAATGACCTGAAGGTCGGATATAGACAGCCATAGCACTGTAGGTGTGGGGAAGGCGGGGATAGCCTGTGAATTCACTAGAGTGGATGGCTGCAGTGGGAGTGGAGAAGGGTTTGTTGCCTTATTTGTCTTATTTTAAACAAGCTAGAAAAGTAATGTATTTGTGTTATTAAATGGGATCAGACAAAATCCTGGGACAGTCTCCAGGCCCACATAACAATAGACCCAATAATGATGCTAAAAATAGCCTATGTTAGTCAAGCACCAAATAATGTATTAGAACTGCTGTACACATCTCACAATAATCTTGTCAAAGTAGTAAAGGTTAACCGGAAGAATGAATAGTTCTTACTTGTAAGGACCACAGTGAAAGCAAGTTTTAGTTAAAATTAAAAGTTGATGGATTGGAGGTCCCACTTGACCGGGCCATCGCCCTGCTAGGTATATACGCACAAGAATTAAGACTCATATCACAGTGATATATGTGCACCCATGTTTACAGCAGCTCAGTTTGTGATTGCTACATCTTGGAAACAACCCAAATGTCCATCAACTGGAGACTGGATAAAAATGCTGTGGTTCTTCTACAGAATGGAGTATTATTCTGCCATAAAAAATGATAAGTTTGAAGCATTTATACTTAAGTGGACATACATTAAGCATATCCTCGTAAGTGAAATAAATAGGTCACAGATAGGTAAATATCACATCTTTTCTCTGGTATGAGAAAATAAAGATGTAAATGAGTTCTAGAATTGTATGCTATACATTGTGAAATAGAAAATACTCAAAGTGAAATAGGGTGAATGGGAAAAAATGAGATTATAACAAAAAAGAAAGGAAACAAATTTTATGTGTATAGGGGGGTGGTAGCGTAGGTAGGGCTATGGGGAAAATTGCGAATTAAGTTGTGTCCTATAGTGGTACAAATCCCCATTGTGGAGTGCAATCATGATGTGTATATGTAATGTACCAATAAAGATTTCAATTTTGTAAAAAATGAAAAGTTGATGGAAAGCTTTTAGTGAAGAGAGAAAAAATAAACTTTTGGAGTTGGAAGAAAGAGAAAAATGTGTTGTCCACACGCTCCTGCTTCCTGTCCTCACCTGACCTGGATTTCATCTGGGGCGTAGGGCAAAATGAAGATTCAAATTTGGCATTCTAATTCTGAAAATTCTGATTTAAAGTTTGGGTGGGCCCTAGAGTCACTTGTTAGAAAAATAATTGGAAAGATTTGAGGAAATCTGCCATGGGATCTAATTGCCAGGGTTCAGGACCCATTGACAGAAGATGATGCTGAAAATGAGAGATGGAAGCAGGAGAATAGGGAGGCAGAACCAGAATCTGGGAAAGCGAAAGGCAAGACAGGGATCCACACCCTGGTTTTAGAGGAAAGAGGCTCAAAGCTCCTAACTCACAGAAGCTCACTAGGGACTGGAGGCAGGTCCCCAAAGCCCACCAACTCCAATGTCCTGCTGGGGCATCCTGGCTCACATCTTTCACAAATGGCACGAGTGCCCACAGAACTCTGAGTCTCTCATCTCAGTCTGGCATTGAGGCCAGGAATCACAGGGGTGTAATCCAGTTTCAAGGTTAAGATATGTCCTTACCTGGATCACCACCTCACCACTCCTCACCCCCTCACACAACTGAGATCTGCTAGTGGTCATCTGAATCCTCCATCGGGAAAACCAAAGGAGAAGAACCCACTGTCCTCATAGTTATCACAGATGGTACATGCAAAAGCCAGAGGGAAGATGCACTGAGATGCACTCATAGGACAGCATATCTGTCAATCCATTATTTAAACCACTGTCTCAGTGCCTGAACAAGTAGTGAACCAAAGGATTTCAGCTGATGGGAGGCTCTGTGCTGGTTACCTGAAGACAGCAACCTCCCTAGGGGGAGGGAAGGCGAAAAGGCAAAGAAGAAAGTTTTATTTTTCATTGTTTTATCAATGAAGGCCTGAGGCTACCCTTTTCACAATTAGAATAGACAAGCAGAATGAGAGCTCCATGCTGGGGTATTTTTAGGCTTGCAGAGCTCAACCTGGTAGAGCCTGAGAGAGCTCAGAAGGGTGTAAGTTAGCAGAATAGGGACATGATTTTAAAAATAAAGGAGGGAAGAGGACTGTCCAGTATGTCTACGGCAGCTGCTCAGGAGCTCTAGTTTAGAGTCACCATTGCATCTCTTCAAAATCTTAAAGCAAAATCAAAAAAAAAAAAAAGACTTCTGAGAAAAAAAATGGAGGGAAGTTTTGAAGGGCTAGGAACTGATGCTTGTAGATTTTTGACTGAAAAAAATGTAGTGAAGATGAAGCACATGAGCAATGGTCATTCTCGAAGGCTCCATAAGTCAGCTAGTTCACTGAAAATTCACTGAGCTGCCTCTGGTTTGGCTTCAAATCTCTGCCATGGCCAGAAATGTTAGAGGCAGCCAAATACAGGATCACACAGGCAGACAGCTCTCTCTTCCCAGAGCTTCATGGGTTTGGCCTCCAGTGAATATGAGCATTTGAAAAACAATATTAATTCATGTGTGCACACTGAATCAGTAGAGATGATTCCCAAATGTATTCAAGTTCCATAATTATGGTGAAGTCTGATATTAGTTTTGATTTTTGTCAAAGAAACCAAACACAGACACATCTTTTAACAGATATAATGCCAAAGAGAAGAAGACAAATATTATTTTACATTGCTATTTTAAAATATAATTTAAAAATTGACTTTTAGGGCCAGGGATTTAGCTCAGTGGTTCTGGCCCCTGCCTTTCAAGTGCAAGGACCCGGGTTTAATCCGTGGTAGCCACATACAACAATGCTGGGCATGGAAACTCACACCCACCAGCAATCAGTATCTCATACCACAGTGCTGGGTGTGGTGTCTCACACCTGTAATCCCAGCACTTGGAAGGCAGAGACAGAAGAACTGCTGTGAGTTCAAGGCTGAGCTCAAACCAGTCTGAACTACAAAGTGAGAACCTATCTCAAAAAAAAAAAAAATGATTTCTATATGAGACCACATCCTACCACAAGTTTTGACTGATTCTGTACTTACTGTGTACAATCTTAGTAGTTGGCAAAGGAAAAAAAATGGCAGTGTCATTTCTCTGCAGTGATTTAACATAGCAGATTTTAGAATGAAAGCTCATATCTGTTTAAATATTTACACTTAAAAAATATATGAAGAGACCTTTCCTTTTATAGTACATTGTATCTACAAAGTTCAATGTTAAATGCCCTGTTAACCTTTGTCTTTGTTCAGTCCTTTCTAGTAAAGTCAAGTTATGTATAGTCGGTGTACTAATAACAGCTGACCTTAATTAGTAGCTCCCCTAAAGGGCACTGCTCAAAGCAGATGTGTAGAAACTATTCTGTATTTATGGCTTGCATCTATCTAAAAATTTTTCTCCTTTAATTTTGCTCATTTTTGCGTTTCATTTTCACTGTTAATTTCTGCTACTTATGTTCAGCTTTCCTTCTCATTAATACTAACACCCTCCTCTCGTTCGCTCTCATAGGTACTTTCACTGTTTCTTCCTTTGACTCAGTGTAATCCAAGCCAGAGCTAGTCAAAACAGAGTGCTGTGAATGGTAAGGCAGTTAAATTAAAGGATTAAGGGACCTATTTCTGGAAATCCCAGGAACATTGTAGATGATGTATTAATCCTTCTTTAGGAGAATTTGCAGTTAATGAGTAGGAACGGAGAATAAATAAGAGGTAAGAAATAACAGAGATACACAAAGCAGAATAAAAGATCTTGTGCTTCTGACTTCACATTTTGTTGATCTTCCCCACTTTGTCCTTTTTCTTCCTTTAATTTTAAATATTTTCCTTTTGGACTTAAAGAAAAGTTGTCAAAATATACCACTTCCCATTTATCTTTCATTCACCTACCCCTAATCATAAGATACTTATGATACAAGGATTAAAATTAAGAGATCAACACTATTACAGAACTACTAACCTACAAGCTTAATTTGAAGTCCACTATTTTTTCCATGAATGTCCTTTTTCTATTTGAGGATCTAATTTAGGGTCTGACACTGAATGCAATGTTTCCTTGGTCTGTTGTACCAGTTCCCCCGTCTTCCCTTGTCTTTCATGATCTTG
The DNA here is from genome assembly GCA_004026965.1 of Petromus typicus. Classification (NCBI taxonomy): domain Eukaryota; kingdom Metazoa; phylum Chordata; class Mammalia; order Rodentia; family Petromuridae; genus Petromus; species Petromus typicus. The sequence continues at coordinate 36,999 of PVIR01002549.1, read as the reverse complement.
ACACTGAAAACTAGTTAGGTCACTTATTTTGTGAAATATTCTTTAATTTAGCTTTATTTGATAATTTTTCACAGTTGCACTGAGCTTATTTATTTCTTCACCAGCGTACTTCAGAATTGATCTGGATTTCTCAGAAGGATATTCATGTTGCTATGCCTTTAACTGTAACTATGCTTTACTGTAAGCTTAGTATTTTTTCTTACATAGATGCTAAATATCTTGCTCAAATATCATGTTTCTCCTCACACTTTGGCCTCTAATGTTTGCATCCTTCAGTAGGTCTGGTCAGCAGCTGTGGTCTGCGAATAGTAATTTCCTATTACATTCACCCCTGCCGTGTTACTAAACTGGATAGAATTCTTTAAGAAAGAGCTGACCTTTTCTTACCTACTAATTTATTTATTCATCTATTTGTGTCATCATGGATTTGTGAATATTTACTGTATTCTGTGAGCTATAGTCCAGTTCTAGTGTTACTTCATTTGTTGCTCAAATTACTGGGTAATTGAGTTACGGGGTTATTGGGAACTGTGAGAATAGCCCCATCTCTTCTTTACCTGTGGACTCTTTTTCAAGAACTTTCTTTTTGATACTATGAGATGCTATGGGCTCTTCTCGTTTTTCTCTAGCACAGCCTAGGATTCTACTACTTTTTCCAAAGAATCCTGATTCTTTCCATTGCGGAATCCTCTTAAAAAACCAAGATCTAAGCTCAAGAATGTCATTCACCCAGAAACTATTGCTTCTAGACCACCTGTTGGCAGATAAAACCTGGAGATAAAGATACAGATATTTACTAATCTTTGCACATACACATCTGTATTTATTTATATTTGTCTATATATACATCAAAACATGACTTTGTGTCCAGTTCCTCACTAAGACCACAGTGTTCACTCTAGCTTCCTCTCTTCTCTTAACTTCTTTTGCATGCAAAATGAAAGCTGGTTCTCATATGCAATATATGGACTTATTTATCCAGTGCTGATATATTCCCAAAGTTGTTTCAAATTACTAACATTACCCTTAGTAACTATCCATTACCCTTAGTAACCAGAGTCCAGCATTTTTTTATGATTCTTGCTTTTATTCTTACTGTAACCCCAATACTGTTTTCTGATATTGTTTAGTTGAACTATTTTTCCCCAAAACTCTGCACTATGGTTATGCTACTTATTTGTCATATGGTTAGATTCATTTGTTCTAGTGGTAGGACTGTGTGGAGTCTCGCCCCACATCTTTGTTAATTAGTTTCAATTTGCACACAGTGTACTCATCTTTATTATATACAGTTCTTTTGGTTTTGACAAGTACAAATATCCATGGTCATGATACAGAACATTTCCATAACCTCAGAAGGACTCCCCATTTTCCCTCCCCTCTAATAATCACGATGGTTTCATGGCTGTAATTTCATCCTTCCTGGTGTGTTGTAAATGGAACTAGACTCTAACCTGTGGATGCATATATGTTGCTGAGTGAGCAGTATTCCATTGTGAAGATATTGTACTTGTATCATATAACAGGATTCATGATCTTTACTCATGAGTTAAATGTTTACACTCATGCAATAGCCCATGGGATATTTGGAACTCTGAAATTGTGACTTGCAAGTATGCTTTGTGTCTTTCTCTAGCACAGTGTATAATTCACTGCCTCTTATTTACTGTGATGATTTCCTACCACCATAAGTCATTTTAACATTTCAAGGAGGATTAGAGCCAACCCTTAATTATTTCTGCTAACATAGAGAGACTATGGATAATTGAAATCTTGGTATAATCCACAAGCCTTGCAAAAGCTACTTCTCCTCCCAACTACTTAAGGTAGCAAAATTGACTCATTTAAGTTTTATATCCTTTCTCTTCCTTTATTCATCCTCTGATAGAAGCACTAATGAGTCCTTAGATGGCCATAAAAATGAAAAGACAGAGAAAAAAGAGGAAAGCACTGGCTGTGGATAATCTGCATAGTAGATAAAAAGCCTGCGAGTCACTGAGAATCAATTGTGTGCTAGTAAAACAGATCGGAGTAAGGATTGTGTGTCTTCGGCTTAGTTTTGATTCCTGTATAACTTTGGCGTTTGCTGGCTCAGTGATGAACTGGGGCTCAATCTGAAGAGTCTCCTTGAACTACCCAGTGATGCTGTTTTGACAACCAATCTAAGAGACCCTACTGAAGGCCTGAGATTAATTTCTTGATACTGGGAGAATCTTAATTGCTTTAAAGTCAGTCTCTGTAATTTATAGCCATGGACAGACACACACGCATAATTGGAAATTTATGAAGCTATGTATACTCTGTATATAAGTATAACCCCATTCTGGGAGGGAAAACAGAATTTGAATCCGATTTCAAGTGTGGAAAATAAGCAAAATTAAGACCCTTAATTTTAATCATCCATGTGACTCCTCTGATATTGAAATGGTAACCTTGAGAACTCCTACCTTGTTTCTTTAGTCTGAGATTTCTGTTTCTTTTAGTCTGAGATTTCTCAAGAATAATTTCTCAAGAATCATTAGACTGAACATTTCACAAGAGAAAAGACTACATCTTTTCCCTGTATAGCTGCAGAACCCATCATGGTGCCTGATATGTAAGAGCTCAATAAATGCTCCTTGCATGAATTTGATATTTTAGACTATTGTAGGACTTCATTAGTCAATTCATATAATAAAAAATCTGACTAGTTTATGTGTTTATGAGATACATAGTTTAGTTTATAGGAATCCATAGTTTTGTCATCAGTTTTTCAGCTAATAAAATATAAGAAGCTAGTGTTATTTGTTGCACTTTTATGATAACGCTATGAGCCTTCCTTTCCCAGGTTTCTATAGATTGCTGTGGTAAGAAATAGGAATACGTTGCCCTCTTCTACGTTGCTTCTCAGTGGGAAGAGGGATTATTTGGTTCTGTAAGATCACTGCAGTGTGAAATCTTAAAAAAAAAAAAGAATTTTTTTTTTAGGACTTTAAAAATTGAGTGATTTTAGTACTGGGAATTGAACCTGGAATTTTTGTCCTGAGTTATATCTGCAGCCTTTTAAAAATTGTTTTAGTTTGAGACAAGGCTTCACTAACCTGCTCAATGGTCCAGGCTGGAGGGGAACTGGCCATCCTCCTCCTCACCCTCCCAGAGCACAGGCGTCATAAGTGTGCCATTTATTTTATGGCTTTAAATGCTGAATACAAAGTCTAAACTGAAAGCATATATTATATGTAGTACTGACTGTTCTAACTCAGCTGATTTATAATTAGAGTTTTCTGGAGGTATCATTGAAAATTCAGATGTGTGATAAAGAAATTTACACACTGAGCTTTGCAAGCCTGGTGTGATCCTTCCTTATATACAAAGTGGAACCCAGCAGTTAGTGCCCAGCCAAGTCGATACTCATCATGAAAAGCTAAGGAATTTTAGCTAAAGTATCCACATTAATTAAAATGCTTGTAAATACATAGATACACACAATAACATATTTCTGACTTATTTTGGCTAATACATATGTTACGTTTTAATCTGAGCCAATGTTTAAAATGAGCATTTCATAAAATCAAACCAAATTTTATAATTTAATTTTATCATATCTCTAAAGTTGGCAGAAATCACTGGCTCATGTTTACAACTTTCCCTGTAAATCTCAAATGCTTACTTGAATTTGTTTCACCATAGGCTTTTATATCATCCAAAAATTCCTTTCAGTCCTCTGGATTTACTATCCCGTGGTATTCCAAAATCCGGAGTCATGTCTGTCTTTCGCCTGTGCAGATGTTACCGTAAAACCTACACACACTCCACAGAACACGCACTGAGCTGCTTTTCTGAGAATAGACGCATTTATGCCGCTCTGTACACACGTCCTTGACAAGCGCCGTCTGACCACGAGGTGCTTTCTGAGACTGTCTGGACCTGGGGAGGCCTGTGTTGATGGAGTGATTCCAAACCAACTGGCCCACACCAGAGGGTCCACACATGATCTTGACCCTATAACCACAGAGTTCTGACCAACTGAACTAAATAAGTGAGCAATTGTTTCTTAGCAGTCTGATCAAATCAGATGACACATACATAATAAGAGTGTCCGTGGACCAGGGCAAGGATGCCAGTGAAAGAAAGCTTAAGATAACAGGAAAGGTACCGAGGGCTCAGAATTGTTGGCGTGTTCTGTTTGGCCCGGTCCTCAGTAAATTCCATATTGTCACTTCACCTAATTTCATTTCTAGGCAACTAAAACTTACCCCCAAACCCTAAACTTTTGTTGAGTAGGGTCAGTTTTCAAGGATTTAGAATTTCTGGTCAATAGTTGGAAATGTATGTACATCAGCTGGGGACACAGCCAAATGGAAAGCACTCTGTACTCGGGTGCGGGATTCAACTCCCTGTCTCTTCCTGACTCTTTCTGTGACCTTAGACAGTCACTCATCTTTCTGAGCTTTGGGACAGATTAGATGAACATAATCTCAAAGAGCGCATCAGTGCTAAGAGACTTTTATAACTCTAATTTTTGAAACAATAAATAAATTTTACATACAAATCTTTTTATACCTAAAAGCACAATTGGAACATTTTTCACAGAGACAGATAATTAAATAAACAATATTTCAAAAGCACTTATTGACTAAGTTTATTTTTGAAATACATTGTTGGTTGCATAAAATCAATACATAATATGCATATTTCACACTGAAATTCAATGTAAATCTAATACATACATAAATACATGAAGCATGGTTTTATGTATGATGTGATGCTTTCTTAATGGTATTTTATATTTCAAAAAATTTTGAGTTGCTTTAAAAGTTTTCCTTTTTTATCAAATAGTTATTGTTTTAGATGTAACAAATTAACAAATTACTTTGGAGTCATTCATGAATCTGATGATTTGGAGTTCATTTATATGACCCTCTAAAAATTGCTTTTTCTGGGACTGGGGATTTAGCTCAGTGGTTCTGGCACCTGTCTTGCAAGCACCAGTTCGATCCCTGGTAACCACATATAGCAATGATGGGTGTGGAGACTCACACTCACCAGCAATCAGTACCACATACCACAGTGCTGGGTGTGGTGGCTCATGCCTGTAATCCCAGTTCTCGGGAGGCGGATGCAGGAGGATTGCTGTGAGTTCAAGGCCGAGCTCAGGACCAGCTTGAACTACAAAAGTGAGACCTTGTGTTTAAAAAAAAAAAAAAATTGCTTCTTCTGTCTTGCTAAACTTACGTGAAGTATTTTCTGCTAGATTTTCTTTCCAAATTGTACATTTGCTAGTTTCTCATGTTTTTGTTCTTACTAATACGCTCAAATACTACTTTTACAGAACTGAGATAATGGTTGGGTTTATTGTTCTTCTCTCCAAACTGCTTCTTCCACCACTGGATTGAGTAGATTAGGAAGCGCACCAAGCTCAGTAGGATGGGTCCTAGGGAGGGCGAGGGTTTGTGCAGAGTGAATGAAAACAGCTTAGTCACACTTGAAAAAGTGTAACAGCTCGAGTTTCCAAATAACCTTCCAAAATGAAAAACACAAATACTGTGGGTTTCTGCAAGATCAAATATAACTATAATGTTTATATAAAGGATTAGTGATTGGAAACTGCTTCACCATCAGGTAGTGAAGTTTAGAAAACCTGAAATGGGGAGACTAGAGGCACAAAGTCCGAAGCCAACTCCAAATGCTCTGGGTGAGGGTGGCCAGTCCAACTGTCATCTGAGTGACACTGCTGAGGGTCCTGCGCAGCCATCAGTCACTCACAAACATTGGATGGTTGTTTTTATACACTGTGGCAGATGACAAGGTACCTCTGTCATCTGAATACATATGTATCTGGCCAAGAGTAGTTTTCTGTATCATTCCCTCATGTGATGTGATTGAGAAATGATCAGATATTTTAAAATAGTCTCAGAAGTAAGGAAACATCCTCTGCTTAATTTCCTTGGTTGAGAGTAACCCACATTAAAAACAAACAAAAAAAAAAGATATGTGCACCAGAGACCCTATATGGAATGTTACTCTCAGGCATCAGATCTCTGATTTATGTAATTATGTGTATAACAGGATTGTACATTTAATTACATATATAAAAATTCCTAGCGTTGGTTTCTTTTGTTAGCCTGCGAGAACCCTGGCAGCCATTTTGTACTGTAGAATAATATCAGGGATCTGCAGGAATTACTCATCTGTGGTACCCGAGAAAGAAGAAATTAACCATCAGTACAGGAAGGGGAGGAACAAGAAAATACACTTACAAAGCAGAATAGTAGTTTCACAGTCTAGTGGACAAGCAAATAGGACGCTGATGCTTTGGACAGACTATAAATCAATTTCTGATTTCTTTGGTCAAATTGTAAATCATCACTGAGGCGAAAGCATACTTTTCTGATTGTGTGTTACTTGTAATTCTTTCTGAATTACAAGTGATTAGAAATCATTATCAGAAACAAAGTTGTTGTTTAATACTAGCTATATATATTTTTAGGGATATATCTGCTGGAGAAGAGTATCATAGCCACTTTTACAAATTTGCATTAAAATGCTATAGGAAAATTTGTCCTATGGGGGACAAAAATCTCTTTTATCTAGGCCCGTCTGGACAAAAGGAAATATGGCTCATCTCTCAGCCTTCACTGGGTAACTGTAACATTGCACCCAGCTCCTTTAGAAGAGTGTTATGGGACTGGAGAATTCCTGCAGTATTTATCATGTAGACAGTAACTGCATTTAAATGAATCAGTTGCTCCTCACTTTTCACTTAACCACTCTGTGGGTGCTTAATTTCTAAACTCAAAGAAGAAAGTATGGGAAGGGTGGTTCCTAAACTTCCACAAAAGAATGGAGAGCCTTGCAAACAACACATATTTGACAAACTGCATGAGATTTGTCTTTTCTAGACCTAGAAGAATCAAATTACAGTATTATGTGGAATTTCAATGAGACAATCAGGATATAAATACTTTTTTCTTTTCAGCTTCTTCATAGTTGAGAATCAATTCCATTTTATGACTTATTCTTTGGGGACTTATAAAATAAAAAGAGATATTAGTTAACTTTATTCTAAATCTAATATAGAAATATTGAAATATTATTCCTTGCCTTATAAACTAAGTTAGGGCTTATATTTTTTAATTGCCTCTTTCTTAAAAAAATTCTTCTGTGAAAGAGCACAGATGGGGGTTTTATGAGTTGGAATTCATTTAAGGGTAGGATGAAATGTAATGGCAAGGATGAGTAATGTCAGAACCCTGGAGGACATCTCACATATGTCTTTATTTGGAACTTCAGATTAAGGAGACTATTATTTCTGAAACTCTGAAATTAAAGGTTTAAGTATAAGATAGACATCAAGTTTTTAAGAGAAGAAATCTCTCAGATTAATCATCTTTTATGATGTCTTTAGCTTTAAATTTCACACTAGTATTTGGCCAGAAAACAGGTTATTAGTAAAACATGAAAGATCTGTACATCATGAGATAGAAAGTGAGGTGCCTCAGGGCCCGATGGCGCTGGGACAGTCAGGTGTCCATTACCTTTATCAGGTAAGCAGGTGCCCCTGTTTGGTTCTGGGTGGGTATAAACATTGAGGCAATAGCTAGGTTGCCATCACACCTAACCAAGATAGTGTGGTAGTTTGTGCTTCATATGGAAAATATCAAGACTGGCGGCTCTCATGTAGGGTTACTTGTAGAGGTAGGAAGTACTTCTGTGCCCTTCTTCTAGAAAAGAGGGTGGAAAAAAGAGACAAATGTTATTTTCCAGAAATCCTGACCCCACTGTTGACTCAGCTCAATAACAGTAGTTAAATTTTTAACTATGAAGCTGTCACTAAGAATGACAGTAGAAACTATATTTAACTAATTTACTTGAATCCTTGGTACATACTGAAGGATCTGGCTCAAAATATTTGTTCAATGAATACAAGGGAAATATGTGATGGCCCAAACTCAACCCTTAATAATTCATACTTAAATAAAGATTAAAGTAGTGTGTTATCCTATATGCCACTTTTCACATCGGCATGAAACCTCTTTGCCACTATAATCTCTTCTTCAGTCCACTCATTTTCTATCCCATCTTGAATACCAATAAATACACTCACACAGGATTGTTTTTCTAAGCAAAAATATTATGCACATCTTAAAACATTAGGTATGAGTTCTAATGAATTGTGTCTTCTCCAAAAATAACCTGCCATAATTCTCCTTTATTCAAAATTACTTTTTCTTCTATGGAAAAATAATAATAATTTTAAAAACCAATGTTAAAAGAAGCTTTCACCTTTTAAGAACAGTTTCAAACTTAGTATCACTTATGAAGAATCAATATAATAACTTTCCCATTGTTTAAGGCTCTCTTACCACTTCTATCTTGCATTAATTACTTTGCTTCTTTTGTATTTGTACAATAAATGCCTGACAGAAAAAGCCACATAATTTTAGATTTTTATGGCACAATGGAAAAATTTTCCTCCCCCAAGGGAAAAATTCTATGATATTCTCATTGTCTTTTCAGGGAAAACTTTATATATTAAAATGAAGAAGTATATGAAAAGAAGATAAAAAGTTCTAGTTATACTTTACAATGACACACAGTTAAGAATATATAGAATATATATGAACATTACATTAAGTATAAAGAGTTAATCCTGTGTGTTCTTAATTCTGAATTTCAGATAAATATGATTTCAGCTTTGATCCTACATATACTAATTCTTTTGTCACTCAACTAATTAATTCCGTATGCAAGAGAAAAGATGTTAATTTAAGCATCAAAGAAGTGATTTTTTTGTTTAATCAGAGTTATAAAGATAAGTTTTCCTTCTATTAGACTTGGTCTGGTGCTCAGTCCTTTATTGTTTAGCAGAGATGAAGTCTACAGAAGTGCTGTGCTTCCCTCTGCATCGGAAGATGGAGCAGCAGCATTGAGGTATCCCTTTAAATGGGTCCTTTGCATAGTCACACGCACTCAGTCATCCCTTCCGATTACCATTCGCTCTTCACCCATGGCTTAGGCACCTTTGTCTGCACATTCTGACAGAGGCTTGTTTACAAATGGCATATGGGTTAACTTGTGCTACTGGAACTTAAGTCGAATTTGAAATTTTATGAAATGGTTATAGATAAAGCTTTCAACTTGTGAGAGTTTATTTGGGCCTTGCTGAATTTTATTTCTTTGGAATGAGTCAGTTTTTCCCTTTCCGGTCCGTTTGCTGAACTGCCCCTCCCCTGTGGTTTCCTGAGGGAGGCCATTTCCTTTGGCAGGAAGAATCTGGTCAGTCTGGAGCGAACCCTGGGCCTGCGAAGGTCAGACTGTTTAGGAACCTCCCCCTGTTGACAGAAAAACGTTCAGAAATGAGGTGGAATTTGGTCTCAGAACATCGTTTCCCTTCCTAGTTTGGGGGTAGGAGCCAGAGGAATGGAAGAGGAAAAAAGGGATTTTGTAAGCACACAAATGAGACAGAAGTAGCTGGCTGTTGCCTGAGCTCTGAAATCCGGCCACGTGATCTGTTCGAAGCCCAGTTTTCTGTACAGACAACCATGCTTTTACGCACAGACCATCAGCTGTGTCTACTTACTCAACTAGTCTTTAAAAAGCCCCAAACCCACTTCAAAATAATAATAAAAAGGAAAAAGACATACACTCTACTGCTTTGAAATAAGTAAACATTTAATAAAAAGGAAAGCCTTTCTATTATGAAAACATAAAAATGCAAAAAGACCTATTTTTAATGCATCCCTTTAATGTTAAATGTATTTCCCAGAAATCATAAGCATTTAGTCTGAGTCACTAAGCCTCTTGCCTACCATGTCTTGAAGCCAGCGAGAGTATGAAAGCAATTAATCAAAGTTCACTGCACTCCTGAAGAGCATTTCTTCTTCTGGAAAGCAGAGAGACAGAATAACTTAAAACTCAGTGTGGTAGTGACAGTTAATAAGCTCTTTAGAGTCCCTGTGTGGATCTGAAAATCATACCTTATTAGTATCTTTATCTTTCCTGCTCACTCTTTCATGTTTATTTTCATTTAATTTTAATTTCTGCTCTCTTTCCTTTTTTTTTTCTAACAGAGCACTCCTTTAATAACCTTAGAGTAGTTTTCATTTGCTACAGAAATACTCAGCAAAAGTAAACTATCTAGGGCCTCACAAATCCCTTAACTGATTCCTGCAGATCAGCCTTCCAGAGCTCTTATTCTGTTTGTTTTTAGGAATATTGATCATTGCTGTGGTGTTTGCTGTACTTTACTTTCTCGATCCTTTAGCATTATCCTTAATGCATTTGGTATTTCCACCTCCATTGTGTTTTCTAACCCCTTGGTATGGAGAAAGCAAATTAGCTCAGCCATTCCCTGCAGCTGAATTTAGCAGAGAGCTGTTAAGACTCTAGCAGATGTTTTATCCACTTAGGTAGAAATCCTAGAATATCATAGGACCTCCCTGCATTTTAATCCGAAAGACAAACACCAACATATTTGAGATCTGAAGATTCCCTGCCTTCAGATGAAAGCTTGCCACAAGCACCAATACAGAAGCCACATCCTGGGAGTGAGTGACAACTCGGAGAGCAGCAGCTGCTTCAGGCAGTGAGATTAGCTTTCAGGGCAGTAATAGAGAAATGTATCGGTGGGATCAAACACATTTGCTATTCTCAAGAAGCTTGTCTGATCAAAGTAGAAACAGATAAACATACCTAAAATCAATGCTTAATATACCCAAAATTTTAATTTTAGTTAGAAAATTTAATTTCAAAGTATCAACTTGCTGACCCAGGTACGATCAATATGAACAATTTCTAATAATAAATTTATCTTCAGTTACTAAAGCATCGTTCAGTCAGCTTCTATGTGTAGACATGCTGTAGAGCAGATCACATGCCAAGCAGTAAACTCAGAGCTTCAGATAGTCCTGCTACTGTGAAAAGTGTTGTGGGTCTTGTAGTTGTGGGTCTCCTTAAGAGTCACAGGCACTCACTACCTGTCTGAGTGTGTTTTCTGTGCCATAACAAAACACCCAAGGCTGAATAAATTCCAAAGAAAAGAAGTTTATTTAACTCACAATTTTGGAAATCCAAGAGCACGTCATGGGCATCAGCTTGACCTCCAGGGAGACCTTGTACTGATCATGCCATGGCAGAGAAGCAGAAAGGAGATAAGAGAAGCAGGTGTGAAGGAGACAGGAGGAAGAGAGAGGGCCCACTGCCTAACAGTGCTGCTCTCAGGAGTAAATTCAGGTCTTTGGGATTTAACTCAGTCCTGAGAGACCTAATCCAGTCTCAAGAGAGTATACTTCATCTCGGAGAAATACATTAGTCAGTGAGGTGGCACCCTAAAATCCAGTCACCTTCTAGTAGACCCCGCGAAGGCTCTACCATTCAACATTGCTACCCTGGGACCAGCCCTCCAGAACATGAACCTTTGGGGAACAAACCATGTCTAAGCCATAGCACCATGGCAACCAAACACACATGGAAAGCCAAAAATACAATTATTTTTCCTTATTAATGGAGATTGGCTTGCAACAAACAAATCTGTTCATTATCCTATCAATAACAGCATAAAAGCAGATAATAAGTTCAGGTAGCCAAGGTGGAGGGATGGGAACCGATTTTTGGTCAATTTGCACTCAGTTTTTATCAGATTCATTAAGTGTCAAATACTTTGGGAGCTGTGGGAGCTCAGTAAGGAAAGGCCTTTGTAACAAATTTTAGAAGCTATAACTGAAGTGCACAAATCCATCTGAGATTAGAATACATGGAAGTTAATTTCATCAGCACATGCATATGCTAATTCAAAACCTAATTTAGAATAAATCAGACAACAGAAGCTTTTATGGGTGGGTATCAGAAGAAACTGTAGAAATACTATTTGAAGGTCTATGGATTTCTTTGCCCATATATCTTACTTAAACTATTTCCAACTGTGAAGTTTGTAAAATGCTAAGGAATTATCTTTGTAGTCTATAAAACAGCTAGTTAAGAGTCTGTAAAACATTATCAAAGTCTGGAAAATACCACACTATGAAATGTGTGTATTTTCCCACCTGAAATAATTCTGTGCACGTGTAATTTTAATATTAGTGATGACTGGACTTATAGGCTTTTCTCAATGCATTATTAACAACTATAGCCATATTCTGAGGATAATGTAGAAGTACACATATTGTTTCAAACCTTTAAATTTTCCTTGCTTCATAATTCACAACAGTTTTGGAACAAGAGTGAATTTTTGCTTGCCTGATTTTTTAGTTCTTCTAAGCCATCCTCAAAAATGTTTTTGTATAGTGTGTACGATGTGGAAGTAGAAAGTTGATGGTCATAGCTGCATAAACTTCCTGGTGGAATCTAGGGAGAAAACTAGTCAGAGCTGAGAAAAAAGTGACATGAAAGAATAGATGGAGAAAGACCAGCGGTAGGGCTCTCCATGTGATGAGTGTGAATTATTCCTCAGGGTACACAGCGGAGTCTGGGAAGAATGTGAAAGTGACCCTCATTTAGGAAACCCAAAGAAAGAGACAGAAGCAGGGGAGCAGGAAAAAACAAGAATCAAGAAGCATCACATATTGGTACAGATTCTCAATGATGAATGTGATCATATTGTATTCCTAGAATATCCCAATAAATTCAATTAAAGAAAGAAATAATCAACTATACGGTGAGAAACTGAGAGATGACTACTAAGGATTATAATAATACTTCTGTCGTACAGAAAGCAGTAGGATACTGGGAGTTGTTTAATAAGTCATGTTGAGGGCTTGACAACTATTGTTAATGGTCACCCTCATGTGCACAGTCCACTGTGATATGCAGTGGCTGCTGCTAATTCATGGATAAACAAGTGAATTTATGCATGAATGAACCATTCTCAGAACCCTCTTACCCAGATACCTCTCTTGAAGGATCTATATCCAGGAAAAACAGCAACACCAGGGTCCGAGGATAGAGTTAGCGCTGCCACACCTGCCTGGCAAGCATAGAGTCCTGAGTGTGATCCCTACTGCTACAAAAAAAGCATCAATGAGGTCTGTTGTTTTACTTAATGGGGCCCTTTCTGAAGTTCTAATCCACCTGGGTCTTTTATTTTTCTAAATTATACCAAACATTTTTTTCTGTGTAAAAAGCCTCACTTGTAAACATATTTCATCATGTTAAGTAAATTGCCTAGAAATGCCTCTGTTTCTCTTTTATCAGCTTTGTAAGCAAATTAGTGTTCTGTCCAGCTGCTGTCTTTTTGGGTCTCCTCCATCCCATCAAAGCTAGTCTCTCCAACAATGCAGTCTATGTGTGTGTATATAAATTGTACCCTTTCACCAAGAAATGTATTCTCCTCCAGCAACATTCATAGCAGCATTATCCACAATAGGCAATCAGCAGCAAGAACCAAATGTTCATTAGTGAATGAATGAATAAACAAAACACGGCATGTACATACAATGGAATATTTTACAAAGGAATGAAATTCAGATACATGCTACAATGTAGATGAGCCTCAAGGACCTTGCCCTAAATAAAAAACACAAAAAGACAATTATTAAACAATTCCACTTATATCAAACACCTAAAATAATTAAATTTATTGAGGCAGAATACAGGTTACCCAGGGTGGAAGAAGGGAAGGATGAGGGTTCCTGTTGGAAGAGTGCAGGGTCAGCTTGAGGCCATGGTCAGTCCTGCAATGGACAGTGGTGCTGGCTGCCCAGAACATGCATGCCCTTGATGCCACTGGACAGGACATTCAGAAGGGCTTTGAGGGGAATTTTACATTCTACAGGGGCCGGGGATTTGGCTCAGTGGTTCTGGCACCTGTCTTGCAAGCTCAAGGACCTGGGTTCGATCCCCAGTTAACCACATACCATACTGGATGTGGAGATTCACGCCCAGCAGCAATCAGTACCGCATACCACAGTGCCGGGCATGATGGCTCATGCCTGTAATCCCAGCACTCAGGAGGCAGAAGCAGGAGGATTGCTGTGATGTGAGTTTGAGGCTGAGCTCAGGGCCAGCCTGAACTACAAAGTGAGAACCTGTCTCAAAAAACCTAAAAAAAAAAATTTTTACATTCTGCAAATAAGCAATGACAATAAAAATAACTGTAAAAAAGATTATAATCTTTTCATTCTCCTCCATCGCCAACTTCTTTCTCTGCGATTTTTTTTTTTCCTTATAAACAAACAAAAATTCTCTGGTATGAACCAAATTAAAAATTTCTTCCCTTAACTTTCATCTCTACCTTTACCCTTAAGCCCACTGGTTAATTTCTTGAAAAGGTTCAACAATGTATACTTCTTAAGAAATGTTTTTATTAGTACATTTCTGCAGTACATAATAATTGCATTCCTGGGGAGTTGGAGCATGTAAGTTACTTATTGTTTCTCCTGTCCCATTCCTTCCTTCTATCTCTTGATCTCCTCCCATTTGCAAAAACCGATTTTCTCTGACCTTGGTTCTTCACTCATACTTTGTGCTTCTCATGTTACTGGAATGATGGGATATTTAGGCTTGTGTTACTCTTTTCTCTCACTTGTCATTATAGTCTCATCGCTCTTGAGATCACACAGCCGAGTTCTGCTCACACCTCCCCACTGCACCTTGTCAAGGCTGTCAATGTCTCTGTGTTGCCAAGTCCAGTGAGTACTTATTAGCTTCTGCCTCCTCTGATTTCCCATCAGTGGTTGCCTCTCTTGGCCACGTCCTTCTTGTAGCAGGCCTTGTGGATTCCTTTGCAGCATACCTTTTTGGCTTTCTTCCTGTCTCTCTGACTGTTCTTTCTATCTTTTGTCTGTATCCTTCCTTTGTCCATCTCTGTCCATTTCTCAGCACTTGGGCCTGGGCCTGGGCCTGGAACCTGGAACCATCCACTTCGGTTTACCAAACGCCTACTACAGTTACCACATGTCAAACTGGATTTTGTTGCCTCTCCATTGACTCACAAATGCAAATACCTGTTTGGTCTTCTTCGTGGCTATGTCTCTAGCCCAAGCCACCATCCCCTTTCACCCATGCTCCTACAACAGTCTGAGTCATCCTCATGCATTTACCTATTTTACTGATTTTATTTTTCTACCTTTTATTTTACCAACCAGGATGACATTTTTAAAATTCTCATCACATTTTATTATTCTGCTGAATGTAACTTGGTTATCAGTTTCTCCTCTGTCAACTCTTTCAATCCACCAGTTTTCTCACCTACCTTCTCTGTGCTTCAAGTTTCTGAGAAATTATCTACCATGCTCTTAGGCTAACTTTCAAGCTCCTCTTCAACCTTCTGTTCATAGCTTTTCCATAGGTGTCCAGGGTAGGTCTCTACTCTGTTCTCCCATGTCTAGCCACCTGGCCTTCTCTCACTCCTAGAACAGAGCCTTGCCTTCTCAGCCCTTGTTCAAGTGTGCCACTTCTACCACTCACAGCCTTTGCTCCTTGTGTGGTGTCGGGACCCTCCCACTTTATGTTCTCATCTTACGAGTCTCTGGGACCTTTCCAAGTTGATCAGCTCCTAATTATTGTCTCTTCTACAATCTTTCTAGCATTTCTCACATTAATTATACATTTACACTTGCTTTGTTACTTTCTGCTTTATTAGAATATAAAATCCATGAAAATACTGTATGGTTTTTGTCTCAACATAATAATGTCAACCTACATCAAGTTGTAATGACAATAACTGGCAAATAGTAGATGCCTTGAATTTTTAATAAGAATTAATGAAAGACAGGGCTGGGGATTTAGCTCAGCATTTCCAGCACCTGCCTTGCAAGTGCACGGGCCCAGGTTCGAGCCTCAGTAACCACATACAACAATGCTGAGTGTAGAGACTCACACCCATTGGCAATCAGAACCACATACCACAGTGCTGGGCGAGGTGGCTCACGCCTGTAATCCCAGCATTCGGGAGGCAGAGGCAGGAGGATTGCTGTGAGTTCAAGGTTGAGCTCAGGGCCAGCCTGAACTACAAAAGCGAGACCCTATCTTAAAAAAAAAAAAAGTAATGAAAGATGAAGGAAAGAAAGTAAAGAAGAGAGAAAAGAAAAAGAAAGAAGGATAGAAGGAAGAAGCAAAGAAACAAAAAATAAGATAGAAGAAAAAAGGAAGGAAAAGAAATCAAGCAAGAAGAGAAAGTTTTCCATGAAGCTGCTTCCTATTACCTCCACAGAAATGAGCAGGGCAGGTGTTTTAAGCAAACATATTTCAAAAAAAATCTAAATTAACATAAAGAATACGTTGAAAGGTGATTTTTCCACTTTATATAAAGATCCATCATAAGGTTCTTTAGACAGCCTACCTAGATACCTATAAAACAAGGCTTTGTTGATTGAACCCATATGTTTGCAAAGGATTTTTGAGGAAAATATCTTTTCTGTAAAGCCAGGTTGACCTCTAAGCAATTTTGTTAAGGCATCTAGCCCTGCAAGGCCAACTGTTAGACTTCTATGCTAATAGATAATGGTAGGCTGGAATGCAGAGGATATTTGATACCCCAAATGTGTAACAGTGATTGTACCCAGTCGAGGTGCTCATGACTTCTCACAAAAAAAGCTGATGGGGAGCAGAGTCTCCCCAAGTCTCTTCTTTGTGTCTGAGGGAAGGAAGGTGGGCTGTGAAATGGCCCCGAAGGGCTGCTGAAGAAAGGAGGACAAAGGCTGCACAAGCACCCAGATTGATTTTTTTGTCTAATGCACTACCTGTGCTCCCACCCCGCCCCCACAGATGATTAAATTTTCTCTTTGTAAAACCGGACAATGAATTCAGTGTGCTCATAAATAAAATCCACTAACTTCTCTGTTTCCCAACTTCCTCATCTGAACAGAGCAGGAGTTCCTTCTGAGATTATTGTTTAATCACTCTCTTCCTAAATTTACTCAAACTTTGTAAAAAAGATAACTTGCAATCATTCTCTATGTTTAATAAAATAAATTTTACAGATATTTCTGTCCATGTGTGAGAAAGTTTGAGACAGTGAAATTTTAAATCGAAACATTTATAATATTTGTATAATTGATTTACGTATTGATGATTCTTATTTAAAAAAAGAAACACTTGGCAGAATTTACTAGAGTTTTTCTTTATTGAACATATCTCAGTGTGGTAGAAGTATAGTACACTATTCTTCAATTGCAGGACAAGTGAAATGTTTTAGGAGCCAAAGGAAAATTTCTTTGTGGATTCTGGCAATAAAGATCAAGATTGACTAGGGATGGGTTAAGTTACTTTTCAAAAACAAAGCTAAATTTCATCTCAGAAATCCAAACTTCTAAATTTAGAAAAAGGTACATATGACATGGAGGAAAGAAAGTGAAGCTGGACTTTTGGAAACAGTTTCTCCTTCATCAACATCCTGAGGCATTGTTTCTACCCTGACATTCACAATTTTGAATTTTATGAAATTATTACTAGATCCAGTATAATTTTGGAAGAAACAATTTAACTGAATGATACACTATGGTATTAACATCTCCCATGAATGTATTTAGAATAAAAGTGTTGATTTCTAGGACTCTAACATTAGAGTAGAAAATTAAAGAAAGTATCTTATGGAAACTATTTGGGTACTTGTTGCTTCCTGTGAAGAGAGGTCTTGAATATATCTGCATATACAAACTATATTTGAAAACTATTGTCTTATTTTATCTCTATTTTCCTCTGTACTATAATTACTTCATTAATAATATATTTTATTCAGTGAGAAAAGAAAAGTGGACTCAGAAAAGGAGGAAAAATGAAATAAAGAAGAGTGAAACATGAACTGGAGAGTTAGAGCTAATTCCTTGACCAGGGTCCCAAAACTGGAGTGAATACAGCAAAAGAATTTCAGGAGAAGTAGAGCAAGATGGGGAGAGAGGAAGCTCAAGAGAGAGGACTTAGTAAGTGAGACTGTAAGTTGAGCAATAGACAGAGAAGTCAAGTCTAGGAGAGGTTTCCAGGGAAAGCAGCGTGCGGTCTGTACTGTGATGACAACAGGATTAGGAATGTTCATGATGACAATGACATCTTCCAGATGTGGCACGCAGAGTGGCCACTTGACTGACAACTTCTGCTGCACTTGAACACGGTCGAGAAGAGTATAAATATATCCTCGTTTTCATAGGATTCTAAAGAAGGCAGAAATATGAGTTTATATCATGTTGGACATTATTCTAGTTGGTTAAAATATAGAATTCTCTTAAAAGTTGTGTGTCAGGTCTTCAGATGAGAAGATTCTAATTTCTCGCATGTGGCTTATAGAGCTGGCCCAACAATGGCTAATTTGAAAATTTCCTCCAAGTTACTTAGACAGACAGATTTATAGATATACAGATAAATAAATAAATGGACAGATAAATAGGACTACAGCAACACACAGTTAAAACTTGCTACTATTTAATAATAAAAGGATAATAAATGGAACTTTCATGGACTTTAAAAAATATTTAGCTTAACTGAAAAGTATGCATAACTCAGTGACATTTTGTCTCTTAGCTAGTAGCATATCAAGTCATTTTCTTTCTTCCTGTGTACAGATATTAAACTTCAGGAGATTGCATTTGGAAAAAGTGTGTACTGAGGAGAATTCTTGTTAACAAAAGGATCTGTCCTAACAATCATTTCATTTTAAATGTGTAGTATTCATGTTCTCTAACCTGCTGGACAACATAATGTTTTTGCAAAGAACTTAACTGTGACTGTGCCTGCCTAACCACAGATGGGCTAAATGTTCCACACATGTTAACCCAGAGTGACGTGGGCAGCAGGTGCTATGTTAGGGCACAAGAAGCCTTGTGGGAAATGCTACGTTGCAGCTGGTGGTCAGGGTCTTATCAGCCTTGTCCCTCACTCAAACTGGTGAGAAGTCTTGAACAAGGCTCAACTACCACTATAGAGTTGTTGCTTCTTTAGTCCTCAAATGGAAGTTTTGAGCAAGCTATTCTGTAAGGTCCTCTGCCTTCTCGTCATTATATCATCCCATGAATCTAATGTTAAATGACACTGGCATTCGAGCTCTGCAAGCCTGTTTAGAAAATTGGCCAGTTTTCACAAATAAGCCAATTAATAAATGGCCAGTGAGCTAAACAGACACTTCTCAAAAGGAGTGCAAGTCGCTAAAAAGTATATGGGAAATGCTCAACATCTTTAGCCATCAAGGAAATGTAAATCACAACTGCACTGAGATTCCACTTCATTCTTGGTTATCATCAATAACACAGAAGGTAACGCATGCTGGTGAGGAGTGGGGACAGGAGCCTCCGGGCCTGTGGGTGAGAGTGGAAATCACTGCGGCCACTATGGAAATTAGCCAGGAAGACCTTCAAAAAAATTACAGTCCGAGCTAGCATTTTGACCTAGCCGTACCATTGCCAGGATATTTCTGAAGGAATTAATGTCAGTATACTATAGAGATATCTCAGTATTTAGAATGGTGCAGTAAGCTAAACTATCAGGGCGATGCAGATGCCTATCAGTTGATAAATGGATAAAGAAAATGTTGTGTATATATACACAACGAAGTACTATTTATCCCTAAAGAAGAACACAACCTTGTCATTAGCAAAAAATTGAGAGGAACTGGAGGTCATCATGTTAAGCAAAATAAGCCAGACTCAGACAAGTGTCATGTTTTCTCGCACATATAGAATTCTTCTTTTCTAAAAAAGAACACAGTAAGAGAGAAGGAAAAAGGGAGAGTTATCTTTGAAAACTAACCAAAGAAAGAAAAAAGAGAAAGGGTAATTACCAAAATATATTCTGTGCTTATACAAACATTCCAAAATGAAACCCACTTATCTGTGCCAGTAACACACTAGTAAAACTACACAACAAGGAAAAAGAAAGTCTGTCAGCGTTCAGTTATACAGTAGGCATAATCTTTAAGATAGTCTCACTATCTACTGAATTAACAATTTAAAATTACTCATCTTTTGGCCGGGGAGTTAGCTCAGTGGTTCCGGCGCCTGTCTTGCAAGCGCAAGGGCCTGGGTTCGATTCCCCGGTAACCACATAACAATACTGGGTGTGGAGACTCCTGCCCAGCAGCAACCAGTACCACATACCACAGTGCCGGGCGTGGTGGCTCACGTCTGTAATCCCAGCACTCGGGAGGCAGAGGCAGGAGGATTGCTATGATGTGAGTTTGAGGCTGAGCTCAGGGCTAGCCTGAACCACAAAGCGAGACCCTGTCTCAAAAAAAAAAAATAAATAAAATAAAATTACTCATCTTTTAATCACATGATCTTTCACCTAGTGCATAATAAATATCTGAGTGGAATGAAGAAGGCAACGAAAGGAAAGGAAAAGGGAAGTTCAGTATCTGTATTAATTTTCTGCCTGCATTGTTTTCCTCTCATTTTATACAATTGATCTTATATAACTTAGAATAAAGAATTATGGCCTAGTGAATCCATCTTATGTATGTTGTGAATTTACTACAAAAACAACATGATTGCCATTAACCTTTTCTCCTTCATGCTCAGCAGATTTGGGAAGAAGAAAGACGCCAAGAGTGGAAAGGCTGAGCAGAAGGGCATGTCGCCGAAGCAGGGGAGCCTGAGAGAGGACGAGCTGGAGAAGATGAAGGAGGAGCGAGAACGGTGAGTGGGAGGCCTTTCTTGGTTTGGAGGCTGGGGTCAGCGCTTCACTCGGTTACCACAGCAATCACCTGGAGAGATCTACTATAACAAACAGAGCTTCACTGATACCCAAGGAAAGGCTGTGCCTGTACAAAACCCCCTTCCTTGGGGGCTGGGGATTTAGCCCAGTGGTTCCGGCACCTCTCTTGCAAGAGCAAGGGCGCAGGTTCAATTCCCAGTAACCACAGATAACAGTACTAGGTGTGGTGACTCACGCCCACCAGCAATCAGTACCACGTGCCACAGTGCTCGGCGTGGTGGCTCAGACCTGTAATCCCAGCACTCGGGAGACAGAGGCAGGGAGATTGTTGTGAGGTCAAGGCTCGCCTGGGCTACATAGTGAGCTCAGGGCCAGCCTGTACTACAAAGCAAGACCCTGTCTCAAAAAGAAAAAAATAGATAAATAAACAACAATAGAAACAACAAAATTCTACCTGCCTTTGTGGGGAATCTTTATGATATCTTGGAGAAGAAATTAACCTGCTATTTTTATTTATAACTCGACTTCTAATTCCATAATAAGCTACTCTCAGTTTTGATAGTATCATTGCATGTTTTTCTGGTGGTTTAATTGGTGAACTTTTTATCTTTTAATCCGAAGGTCATTTTGATATTGGTGTTTGGAACTATCAGGTTCCGCTGGTCTGTTCCGAATTTTTGACAGGCTGTTGTTTGCCTCCCTCACTTTATCCTGCTAAATCCATTTGGGTGGTGTAATTTGAGAAGTGCACGTCCTTCAGTTTTGTTTTTTTTTTAAAAAAGCCACTGTCTTTTATTAGGCTATCGGCAGGCTGGAAGTATGTTGCCCATCTGTTAAAGAGCCGGTTTCATTTCCTGAAATAATGACAGTTTGCAGGCCGGAATTCTCCCCTTTGAGGAGCGTAATGTTCCATTCGGACAAGAAGTCCTGCACGAACCTTTGATGTCAACTCTGGCACTTCCCCCAAATGGATGTGTAAATGCCTGATTTTAAAACATGTAATTGAATATTCACATTTCTCCTCAAAATTCTCTGCCTTCCCAACTAAATAAAGCTTGAAACAAAGCTGAGAAGATAACAAAATCGGCATTTAATTTTAAGTACATAACTCTGGCTTTATAGAAGAAGTCAGGTTTTTCCAACTCTTTGCTTGCATATTGTTACATAGTTCTAATCTCTAAAGAGTCAGCTCTTGGGTTTATGTTGGTGCTCTAGTGTGTGTACTAAGAAAATCCCATCTATTCATTGTGTTTTCTAGCATACAGCAGTCTGAGAGTATCTACTGTTAACCTTTGACCCCTATCTTCGAGTCTACTCCTATTGAGAAAGCTGACGTTATCAACAGTGAGGAAAAAAAGCTATTTAGTCCTTTCTCATTTTTGAGAGGTTGATAAGCTCCATTCCAGGGTCACCAGAGCAGTTAAAAGGAAATCAGGGAGTTTTACATTGTTGTTGACTATTCACCTGACAGCTCCCACAAAGACAGGAAAGATATTCTCCATCATAACCCAAGATTCAGTAATTCTGTAGTGCAAAATGGGATTCAGGCTCAGTTTCTAACGCATGGATTGGCAAAGATATCTGTATAGTGAGACTACACCATTTGTCAGCTCTGGTGAATTTATGGCACACATGCCACAGATGAACACACAAGGTCCTCTCTGTCCACGCCCATGCCACATCACCCCAGAAGCTTGGCACTGGATAACAGTTGTTTTTCCTGAACTAAAACCTCAGTATTCAGGTGTAGTTGCAAGGTGAGCACCTTGTGATACATGCCGTCTGCGAACTCAGTCTCTAAAAGATCTGCCATCACTCCCGGAGGTCTTCGTCACTCCCCTTACTTCTCTGATGGAGGCACTGCATCCTATGTCTCATCTTTAGAAGCTGAGCCTTTTGCTAAAGTGGAGACTTTGACATTTTTTTCCTGTAGCTCCAAATTTGCTTGAGATGAGGGTGAAAATTTCACAGTAGCTGGGGAGCTCTGCGCCAGCTAGAAAATTGATAACTCATAAAATAAAGCGGGTTGTGTTTAAGCAAGAGTTCATTTCCTTTCTGGTGTTGCCTTTAGGAAGCAGGTGCCTGAGGGAGTTTTGTTCTTAAAAGCAGGACTGTAAATTCACCTCAGCTGACTATATAGACTTCAGGTCCAATTTTCTTAAAATATGTCTGCTCAAAATAGTGGAAGAGCTATACTACTGGCCTCCACTGAAGCCATTCTCCACATATGAACACATAAAACACACCCTATATGGGTTTTCTAAAGACAACACTGTCTCAATCATGTGCTATGAAAAGAGGCTGAAGGAGCTGATTTTATGGCTGGGTGCAATAGAATTAATGACCAAGGGCATTTCATCAGCTCTGGGGCTGGGACTGTGGAGGCTGGAGGTGGAGGCTGAGTATTTGGCCCTCTCCCAAGCTTGGAGTCCTGTTCCTTGGCTTTCCATCATCCCTAGGAAACCAATTCATGGCTCTCAAAAAACTCAGCAAGTGTATCACACTGCATGGTATAGCCATGGAAAAACACTGGAATAATATAGGAAACAGTGATAAAAACTGTTATTGTCTTTTTTCCCTAATACACTTGAAATTTGTTTCCTTGACAGGATTCAAGCTGTCCTATTGATTACCTGTTCTATCCTAGATGTCATAGGCATAATAATATCTCTCCACTAATGTAGCCCATTTCCCACAATATTGGAAAGTTTTTTAAAATAAAATATATAATGCACAGTACTAGAAGCAGCTTGAGCCAGTTTATAAGAACTGATTGTTAAACTTTCAAGAATTTGATGAGCTTGTTTTCAAAACATTGGTAACTTAAATTGGACCATGGTGGGGATTTTACAATGCAGAAACTGAAAACTGCAAAGAAGTAGAATATTTTTTTCAAAGGTCTGTTTTACCAACATGCCACTGCAGGTGTCTATTTCCAGTGCCTCTATCAAAATATAGAGGTATTAAAAATGTTCAAATCAAGCCACATGGACTTTTAGGGCAGTGTTTCTCAAAATGTAACCCATGGACCACCTATGAAAGAAAGACTCCCTGGTGAGGATAATTAAAAATGGAGATTCATAGGCCACAGGGCTGACTTGCAGAATAAGAATCCAGAGCCAGACCCCAGCAATTTGTGAGTAGAGATAAACCTAAAGTGAATTTTCTTTCTAAGATCTGAGGACCACTAGTTTGGAGAAATAGACATGGTGGGGTCGGGGATATAGCTCAGTGGTTCCAGCGCCTGTCTTGCAAGCACAAGGGCCCAGGTTAGATCCCCCAATAACCACATAACAATACTGGACGTGGAGACTCACCCCAGCAGCAATCAGTACCACATACCACAGTGCCGGGCATGGTGGCTCTCGCCTATAATCCCAACATTTGGGAGGCAGAGGCAGGAGGATTGCTGTGATGTGAGTTGGAGGCTGAGCTCAGGGCCAGCCTGAACCACAAAGCGAGACCCTGCTTCAAAAAACCTTAAAAAAAAGAGAGAGGGAGAGAGAGAGAGAGAGAGAGAAATAGACATGGCTAGCACATTAAATTAGTCCTATTTTATGAAAAATTATTTTTTGACTAAGAAAACTGAGGGACCTAGTTTATAAATATTTGCATGGTTTGTTATGTACCCTCTCTGAAGCATCCTACTTGACTAGTACACTCTTTGGTTTAAAAAAAAAAAAAGTGAGGCGCCTTTCTTATGCCTTCTCGCCTAACAGAAGATGGGTCACTTTCTCCAGCATCCTTCCTTCCCCTGCCACCAAACTTACAAAGCATGTAAGTTCATTAAGACAATTTCAGAAACAGAGAAAACTATGGGGACTATTAAAACCATAAATAATTCCACACAGCCCCATAACCAATATTAATATTTTAATGATCATTTTTCCCATATGCATATGTCCTTTGAAAACTTTGTATCCATACTGCATACATAACACGTTGCCAGAGTAACAGCATTATGTTGCAGATATCTCCCCACACCATTAATGTTTTCAAAATGTCATTGTTATCACTACCTAGTATTCTGTGAGGCTAACCAACACGGTAAGATCTTTCCTCCCACTGTCACCATTCAGTCTGTTTGTATTTTTTCACTTTTAAACCAATATTTTGATAAGCATCCAGGTACTAAAGTCCTTACAGATTATCTCTTGAATCAGGTAATTTGTATCAAACTTTCAATGGTCTTGTAACTACTTTACTTTGGGAGTTTTTTTTAGAGGTTTTTACTTTCTTATCAGTACCTGTTTGCATTCCTCATGGGAAGTTTGTACATGTACACAGAACATCTTAATTCTTTTTTTTTTAATTCAAATCTTTACTGGTACATTGTGAAAAACATCATCATTGCATTCAACATTGAGAGGTTGTACCAGAATGTGACACAACTTGATTCTCATTTTTTCTTTCTTCCACATTTTCTTTGTTCATTCATCTATTGAGAAATATAGGCTATCTCCACAATTAACTATGTAGAACTGTGTTGCTGTATGTGTTACAGTAATATAACATCTTTATAATTTGGGGGAAGATATCTAGAAGGTGGGTAGCTAGGACAAGTGAAATTCTTACTTTTAGTTTTTGAAAGCTCTCCATAATGGTAATCTAACCTCCACTCTTGGTTTTATGGTTATGTTATACTTCTTCATTCATCCTATTATTTTCTTATGATTTTAATATCTTATTTCAATTTATCTACGTATTTAATTTGTGACATCATACCACATTGGTGCGTATATGATTAGCTTATCCTTAGATAACCTATGAAAAAGTTTTTTAAAAGTCCTAACAGTGAATTAAGCTCTCAACTTAGATTAGAGGAGCAGTCTAGTGTGATGATTTTAATGGAAAGAGGCTCTTCTGACGCCCTAAGCGAAGTTTGGCTGTGTCTGGAGACATTTTTTTTTTTCAGAACTGCAGTGGCTGGATGGGGAGGGAGTCACCACTGCCTTGTGCTGGGTAGAAGTCCTAACCATCTCACAGTGTGCACTGTGGCCACCCAACAATCCAGGGAAACATGTCACATACCAAATGGCATGACTATCAGAGCCTAAACATTAGTTCTGCAGCACTAAAAACCCTGTTCTAAACTCAGGATGGTACACGGTGTAATAGAACTCTCTCCCTCCTAGACATCAAAAGTCCTTGTATCATGATACCCTGTGGACAATACAGGGAAATATATAATATACCAAATGACATGACCCAAAAAGAACTATTAACTGTTTTACAAATTGTATGAAACACTGCTGATGAGTATTCAGTCAACATAAGGTTGCAAGAATAAAGTTTTTCTTGAGAATTGATTAATTCTGGCTGCAAAGCAGCACCATTAGAAATGCAACCTACCAATCAGACCATGAATGCCATAGAGCTGCAGAGGTTAATAATATGCATGATGACAGAAGCATCTGGACAGTGGAGCAAATCAAACAGAAAAAAGTTAATGGGAATAAATGTAAAGTCTTGTATTCAGGTCCAAAAATGAACTACACAAACACAGGATGTCGAAGATTTGACTTAATACCAAATATATGAAAATTTGCCTGATGGTTTTAGTTGAGGGTAAGTTTCACATGAGTCAGCATGAGGCTACACCTGCCAAAAGCTTGATCTGGTTGTAGGCAATATTACTGAAAGGTCATGTGCAACACAAAGGGAGAAACAATGATTCATATTTTATGCTGCTCAGATCACACCTGGAATATCCTGTCTCACCTGTGCATATCAGAAACCCTTCATCTCTGTCTTATAAGAAACCCTGAAGGACCGGGAGATAGAGTCAAGACTTACCTGATTTCACAGGCTTAGAGAACTGTCATATCGAAGAGAGATAAGACTTATGGCATGGCCTGCTTTTCATCCTGTTCTACTCTGTCTGTTAGTATCTATCTGTTTGCTTATTCATCCTCCGTTCATGTATTTATTTACTTGAAAATACTGGTGCAGCCTCATCAAGAGAGAGATAACCTTTAGTTTAATAGAAAGAAAAATCCTCTAAACATTAAAATGCATTATGAAGCAGTGACTATGCTGATACTGGAAATGTCTAATAAGAAGCCAGTGATTACATTTAGAAAGGATTAGTTCATCAGGTAAATATTGGAATTTCATAAACTTCAATCACTGATATATTTCCTTCCTTGTCTTAATTATATGTCTACATATTCAAATAAATAAAATATTAGTTTATGCAATTGAATTCATTAAGCCATATACCACCAAAAATATTCACGTGCCTCATTAATGCTACACTCATCCTTAGATGATCTTTAGGAGTTTTCTCAGACACTAGAGTCTGAGAACTATCTAAGTGCTGAGTATACAAGCACTCACACTGGATTTTCTCAGCAGTTTGTCTTGGCCATGTCATGGCATTGGCTTATGGTAGTATATATTCCATTCTTATCTAAGTGTATAAAGCCCAATTTCTTGCTCAAGGTTTTGCGGCAAGATTTGTCTTAGCGTCGTGTTTTATTTTCTTAGTTTGTGGTGTGACCCTTCCTGACCCAGTCAAGCGGTCGGTGGCATTAAACAAACATATTTGTTCATGCTTCAATGAGATTGGCCATAATAAAACATTAGTTTCAAAAGCTTTATTCATTGCTAGAAGGATAGACCCAATTTTATATTCAAAGATTATTTCTCCTATAATCAGTCATCAAACTAAATTAAGTCAGCATTTTTCCACACAATCAGATTATGTAAATTAGTATTATAAACTGACAACAAGAGATGGTTTTAACATTTCAGAAAGGTATTTTTAGTTGTTTAATTCTAAAATATAAGAGTGTAACCTTTTGTAAGTAATGAAATTAACAAAGTTCTTGGACCTATAAATTTACCTAAGTATCTGTATTCTTTTTGAGACAGGGTCTTGCTTTTGTAGTTCAGGCTGGCCCTGAGCTCAACCTTGAACTCACAGCAATCCTGCTGCCTCTGCCTAAGTACTGGGATTACAGGCGTGAGCCACCACATCCAGCACTATGGTATGTGGCACTGATTGCTGGTGAGCATGAGTCTCCACACCCAGCATTGCTATATGTGGTTACCAGGGATCGAACCCAGGCCCTTGCACTTGCAAGGCAGGTGCTGGAAGCATTGAGCTTAATCCCGTCCCCCAGTATTTATATTCTTAACACCATCTCAGAAGTCAGGTGGTGAATGATTAAAGAAAACTGCTTCCCCAACCTTCTCTGTGTTTGTTTAGGAATATTGCACTGAGAATATGCATTGACAGCAAACCTGTCTTCCATTAGAGTCCCATAGTACCAACTTGGAAGTAAAACTCACTAAATGCAACCTCTTAGGGAAATTGAAAACAAATTTTAATAACATGTGAATTATGTATTCCAAGACCTTCTATTTCTCTTATACTATATCAGTGTTTATTTCACAGGGAAATAACTTTTTCAGTAATTAAACATTGCATTTGTAGATCTTATTAGACCCTTAGCAGGATAAATGGGGAGACAGCGACTCCAGCCTCACAGCTGAGAAGCTGGGAACATATGGCTTTTGTTTTCAACAACTGGCCTGAACAGAATGCCTAAGTGAGAGCAAAGCTAAGATTTAGAAAAGTTAATCAGTTTCAGTGTCTGAATTCAAGGTTCTTAGTTTTCTTTCCTTTTGGGAAGCCGTCCAAGAGCTGCAGAGGCTTCTCCCTTGCCTTATCAGCCAAGCTGCTTGTGGCCTGTTCCCTTAGTTTAAATCAATACATATGTTTTTGATATTTGGCAAACCAAGATTTAATTATGCAGCTGCAAGTTCCTCACATAAACGAAATGCATCTCAGAGATATAAAAACATTCAAGAACCATTTATAGTTTGAGAATTCAAGGAGGTGAAAATCTATTCTCAACCTCTCAGCATTTTATTTAATTATGGAGGACTTTTATGTTACTAGAAATTGAAATGAAACCCAGAATAAGCCTAGAGTTTATCAAACATTTGCTCATCCTAAAAAATGAAGATGCTTATTGTAGTCTAGAAAAAAAAAAGGAAAGTATCACATTCTAAATTAATATTTTAGTTGTAATCTATGGAGGCATTATATTCCTACACACACACAGTAACAAATAAATTGAAAGGAATTTGTCATTTTTGTATCCTAAAAATAGTGCCTATTTTATTAAGGAAACCAGAAGGTTGATTTCTTTAATTTGCCAAGTGACTCTTGATAATTAATTATTTACCGAACTTAAACTCTGGCACTATTTAAACTGTTGAAAACACCCATGTTTTGGCATGGTTACATACAAATGATTAATTCAGCATGGTCTCACTTGTCACTGAATAGCCCTGTCTCTTGCAGTAGAATTTTCTAGGTCCTGTGGTTTGGGCAAAATAAAATTTTGGAATGCTTCCCAGTTTTAATAGTCCCAATTTATTATTACCACTGAACCCTGATCAGATCCTGGGCTGGATTAGATCCCAGTTTTTCAAAATGCCCCAATTTATGGCTCCCTCAGAATTCTGATAAAAATGTGTATTTGAATAGGGTTTCAGTTGGCTACAAAAGATCCAGTTAATTATTTTAAGATTCTTATTAGATCATCACTGCATAGAAGTTATGAAAAATATCACTAAATGGTGTTTCTCAGGACAAGGTCATGGTCTCATTTTATGCTGACAGAAGGAAGCTATCAGATTTCTGTTTTTCATAGTACTAACCCTCTCACCGAATGGAAAGAGATTTTCCATATAGCAGTGACTACTGTTAAGGCGTGTATTAAGACAAGGATATATTCCTTTTTCAGTGAATATTAAAAATGGAGACAGAAGGAGAAATGTGAGTAGTAGATGGATAGTAGAACAAACAATGGCACAGTGGTCATACACCCACATTACGCTGTATATCCTTTATGCAGCAGCCATTTTTAGGATTTTCTTCTCAATTATAGGGGGAAAGAGAGGAAGCCAAAGAGGAAGGGGGTATGTTTCACATTTGTACATCCATTTGATCTTTCTAACACTCATCTTCTCAGAAATGCTTATGATCACCAACAAAACTTGGCACATTACTGTATTCTCATAGATGAGATGGGATCACCTACATCCTTGTGCCATGCCAGCATTTTTTATGAGCCAAAATCCTTTTATGGAATTTGAATCAATGTAAGAAGTGCTGTATTAGCAACTACTTGTCAGCTGAGCTGGATTAATACATGAAATGAATCACTAGATCGGCATGCTTTCCAGCAGTCATTTAGACAAACTTCTGTGAAGTACACTAGCTCTTTAAAATTATTTTTAAAGAATGCTTTTATATTCATATACTCTAGAGTAACATATTACTGTATCCAACTATAGTCCCATAGTAATACATTCTGAAGAGAATTATCCTAATCTACATGCAGTGATTCTGTAGAAGTTTGTAGAATATCTGATCAGATAGAAAGTGGGTAATGAAATTTTTAAAATTCCATTAATCCAGGATATTTTCTTTTAATATACTCATATTTTGTATGCATATATATTACTATAATCACTTCAGTGATTCATTTGATTTTGTGACAACCAGAAATACAGGTAAATTTGACATAATAGAGATTATGCACAGCAACAGCAGAATCAAGAACATTTTATGTGAAAACTTTGGAAGATTCTAAGTAGGTAGAAAGCCATTTGGTCGTTGGTATTCATGGCTTTGGATAGACTGCTTTTGAGGGTGTATTCTTAGAGTTTCTCTTTTCATTACTATGAAATCAATTAGTATGAAAAATATTTAAAAGTTGCAGTTTTATATTTTTTCCTCAATAAGATACTTTTCAACTGCTAAATTCTTTAGAGAAAAATATTGTATAAAACTTAGAAGTACATAAAAGTTAGTGACTCCAGAGTACTCATTATCGGCTAGTTTAGGGGTTGACAATGTGCTTATTTGCTAAAGCTGAGAAAAATGTAGACATATCAAACTTTTATAAATCAATATTTTTGAGAATTCTCATAGCTTTCTTATTTGGACATATGTTATATATATCCTGCTTTGGAAAGACTCCATGACAGCACATCTTTCCTACAAGTCAAGGTTAGTTACTATTCTCACAGATTTGCAAGCTTCACCAGCTGAAAAACCTCTGTTTATTGTTTTCCAAACTCTGCCCCACTATCCTTTGTGCAGGAATCCTGACCTAAACCTCTGATATTCAAACATAAAGCCTCGGGTATATTTTTCCATATTTCATGATCTTGACTTGGGGGTAACTTTGCCCCCTGGGAGCATTTGACAAAGTCTAAAGACATTTCTAGTAGTTACAGTATGAAGAGGTGTTAGTAGAACCTAGTAGGTACAAAACAAAAGTGTATCTCAAGATACTACCCCCACACCATAGTCCATCCAAGACCACAGAGTCTGATCCAAAATACCAGTTGTGCCACTATTGAAAGAACCTCTTCTAGATAAATTGATAGATATGACAGACCTGAGTATATCTATATATAGAGAGAATTTGAACATAGACACTGAGTAAGCTCTGTGGTTGAACTTGCGAATGTCTGTGTAGAGATTATTTCTCAAGTCATAGTCATTGATACACATGTTTGGAGCCAGCTCACATGTTATGGTGCTAGGAAAGTATGTGTGGGTTAGACCCACATTGACTGCAGCGAAGTATTGTCTTGCTACTTAACTGCTTCAGTCTTCAGTGCTAAAATGAGAAGTCTGTCTTTTAGATTGTTGTGAAAATTAGAAATTGTATTTAGAAAGCAAAAACCCGGTACCCTCCAGGTCAGGGATGGCAGACCTTTTAAAGCTACTTTCAAAGATCCAAACAGCCCCCTGTTGCACAAACGCCATAGATTGGCACTGCTGCTCTACATGCTTAATGTTATGTTCTGAACTACTTTGGGATTAAAGCGTCCCCATCCCCCACTCAGTGTGGCCTTTGGGAGCCTACGGTGCTCAGATACACACCATCTGTGAACACTGGAGACCTGGATCCTGCTACGATGAAGAAAGCCAACCTAAGGACGGCCACTGCCCAGCTGAAAGGGTGCCAGATACTTCCATTCAAGAACCTTCTCCTCTTTCTTATTGATCACCATTTGGAAGTTGCTCCTTAAACAGAATGAGCTTGGCGCAAGACAGCAGCACAGTAGCAAGGGAGTGCTGGCTGCAGCCAGGGCCTGGCAGCCAAGGAAACAAGCTCGGGAGAAGGCACATAAGTGGTGTGGGTTCCTGCCAGCATTTCCTAGTGCAGTGGGTTTGTGCCTGCTGCAAACACTTGTAACCATAGTCATTAAACTCACAGAGTCTTCACATTCGCATTTCTGTTCCTACAGTAAGAGGGTGGGCCAAGCCCAGTCTGCTAATATTTTGAATCCAACAAAAACAGAATCAAACTCTTTGATGAGAATGGAATCAAAGTCTTTTTTCTCCAGTCCATTCCCTCCAGCCCACCTGTCTTTGCTCTGGAGTTTAATTACTAAGTTTAGAGTGAATTGGAGGTAACTTCAGATTAATGTCATTTCCAAGACTCAGAGTCCTGCCCTCTCAGCTTTGTTCTTTTCAATTTTGAAAAATACAGAAGTTGAAGTGATTTGGAGTATGACATAAAAGTCTAGCAACAGGCCACTTAAAAGTTTCATTGCTGGGCCAGGGATTTAGCTCAGTGGTTCTGGCGCCTGTCTTGCAAGCGGCAAGAACCCGGGTTTGATCCCTGATTAATCACATACAATACTGGGTGTGGAGACTCACGCCCAGCAACAATCAGCACCACATACCACAGTGCCGGGCATGGTAGCTCACGCCTGTAATCCCAGCACTCGGGAGGCAGAGGCAAGAGGATTGCTGTGATATCAGTTTGAGGCTGTGCTCAGGGCCAGCCTGAACCACAAAGTGAGACCCTGTCTCAAAAAAAAAAAAGTTTCGTTGCTTAAAAGGTAATAAGAATTAACTATTTAGTTAAATACTAGTACGTATTCTTATTTTAGAAGATTTTAACAAATATAAAATAATTTATGAGACAATGTTTCCTTAGGGCAGCTATTGTTAAATATGAGAAATTAGAGGTAAGGATGTCAGTGGTATAGGTTGAGTATCCTTTATCTGAAATGCCTGTGTTCAGAAATTTTTCAGAGTTTATAGTTTTTCAGATTTTGAAATATTTGCATTATTTTTATTGATTGAGCATCCTGAATCCAAAAATCTGAAATATCTGAAATCCAAATCTCCTTGAAAATGATGTCAAGAACCAAAAAGTTTCAGATTTTAGAGTATCTGATGTTTTTCAGATTAAGCTTGCTCAATTTGTAATGTTTTTGTGTCTAAAACTTTCACTGGTTCCCTATTACCTATTGCAACAATCCAAACAATTTGTACTAATGTATTTAACTATATTCTATCATTCTAATCATAATATCTACTCCCTGGATAATATTTTCACAGGTGAAAAGGATATATATATAGATAGATAGATAGGATATATATATATATATATATATATAGGATATATATATATAGGATATATATATATCTATATATATATATAGATATATATATATCTATATATATATATATATATATATATATAGATATATATATCTATATATATAGGATATATAGGAGATATATATATATATATATATAGGATATATATATATATATAGGATATATATAAGGGATATATATATGAAAAGGAGATATATATGTATCCACACACACATATGAAAGTAATATGATTAACTGCAGATGACATGATCCTCTACATGGAAGTCCAAAAATATTCCACCGACTCCTATAATTAACAGTCAAATTCAATAAGGTATCAGGATACAGAAAATTAACACATAAAAATCAATAATTTACACCAGTAATAAACTCACTAAAAAATAGAGAAAAGATACTATTCACAATAATAATAAGAAAAAGTAAATCCTTAAAAATTAGCCTACCTAAGGCTGGGTATTTATCTCAGTTGTTCCAGTGCCTGCCTTGCAAGTGCAAGAGCCTGGGTTCAATCACCAGTAACTACATACAACAATGCAGGACATGGAGACTCACACGCACTAGCAATCAGTACCACATTTCACAGTGCCGGGTATGGTGGCTCATGCTTGTAATCCCAACGCTTGGGAGGCAGAAGCAGGAGGATTACTCTGAGG
This sequence comes from Petromus typicus, assembly GCA_004026965.1. Classification (NCBI taxonomy): domain Eukaryota; kingdom Metazoa; phylum Chordata; class Mammalia; order Rodentia; family Petromuridae; genus Petromus; species Petromus typicus. The sequence goes on along the minus strand of PVIR01002549.1, from coordinate 3,336 downwards.
TCAGAGCCAGCCTGAACTCCCAAAGTGAGAACCTGTCTCAAAAAAAAAAAAAAAAAAAATCAACCTAGCTAAGGAAGTGAAGGACCTCTATGATGAAAATTATAGTGCTCTGAAAAAGGAAATGGTAGAGAACATCAGAAAATCAAAAGAGATCTCCTGTTCCTGAGTAGACAGAACCAATATAGTCAAAATGGCCATGCTTCCAAAATGGTTGTATCTGTTGAACACAATTTCAATCAAAATGCCAACAGCATTCTTCACAGAAATGAAGAAAACAATCCTAGAATTCACACGGGACCAGAAAAGACCCAGAATAGCAAAAGCAATCCTGGGAAAAGCACAAAGCAGGAGACATCACAGTCCTGGACTTGAAGTTATATTACAAAGCTACAATGATAATGATACATAATGATAAATATAATAATGATAAAGCTACAATGATAAGCTGTATGACAAAGCTACAGTGATGCATGGTACTGGCACATGAACAGACGTATGGGTTGATGGAACAGAATAAAGGATGCAGAAACACATTCAAGTATTTGGACCTTCAAGCATTTCATCTTTGACAAAGGTGTCCAAAACACAAACTGGTAGAAAGATAGTCTCTTTAATAAATGTTGCTCAGAAAATTGGCTGTCCACCTGCAGAAGATTGAATCTAGGCTAATATCCCTTATTATGTACTAAATTAAAATCAAAATGAATCCAAGAACTAAATGTTAAACAGAAGCATTTAACCTGCTGGAAGAAAAATAGGTAAAACTATTGAAGTGATAGATGTAGGCAAGTACTTTCTGAACAGATCCTCAGTACACCAGAAATACACAGAGAATCAACAAATAGGATCATATCAAATTACAAAGCTTCTTCACAGAAAAAAAAAAAAAAAGAAGTGAAAAAATGTACAGAACCTACAGACTGAGAAAATGTTTCCACCACCTGTTCCTCCAACAGAGAGCTAATATTTAGAATAAACATATATGGAATTCAAAAAATTAGAGTCCCCAAAATTAAAAATAATAATAATTAAAAATGGACAAGTGAAATGAATAGATATTTCATAGAAGAGGGTAGATGGCTAAGAAATACATAAATAAATGCTCAACATCATTGACCGTTAAGGCAAAGCAATTAGAACAAATTGAGATTTTCCTACCCCAATATAAATGGCCATCATCAAAAGTTAAACCATAACAACTGTTCATGAGTCAGAGGGGGGAAAAGAGTCCTCCTGCATTAGTGAGTGCAAACTCAGTTATGTGAGTGTAAAGTCATACAACACTATGGAAATCAGTATGGAGGATCCTCAAAAACCTAAAAACAAACATTTCATTTGATCTAGCTATTCACCTTCTAGTTATCTCCCAAAAGAATTAAAAGATATTGTTTTACTGTGACACACGCATACTTATGTTTACAGCAGCACAATTCATAATATTTAAATCTTGGAAGTGACCTATATGTTCATCAGCATATGACTAGATAAAGAAAGTGTTGTAATTACACACAATGGAGTACTACCTACCATAAAGATAAACTTGAGTCATTTATAGGAAAAATGGATGGACCTATAGACATTTAAGTGAAATAAATCAGACCCACAAGCTTAAATATCACATTGTTTCTCTTATGTGAAAAAACAAATAATAAAAAAGAGCAAAATAAATAATAGATAATAAGAAGTGGAAAAACAGATACTTCCCACATAGGAAAGGAATTAAACGATTAAGGAACGGGGAGAGGTAAGAAAGGAAGAGGATTAGAAAATGAACTACAGTGTCTTGTACATTTACCAACTGCCCTCAAGGAATGTAAACATTATGTACTGCAAGCATGTACTAATAAAAAGAAGAAAGAAAAAAGACAGAAAGAAAAAGAGGTATGGTAGAAGGGTATGGCAAAGGAAAGCTGTTCTGCCGTGATAGCCTGGAAGCCAAGACAGAACAAGAGCCCGAGAGAGCGATCTACCCTCCTGAGCCATAGCCCCACCTGCGCTTCACTTCCCAACACCACTGACCGCAGTGAACTCTGGAATAGATCCAGTCACCTTCCAAAACTCCACTTGTGAACATACAAAATTTTGCAGGGATATTTTCTTTCTTTCTTTCTTTCTTTTTTTTTTTTTTGTAGACAGGGTCTCGCTTTGTGGTTCAGGCTGGCCCTGAGCTCATCCTCAAACTCACATCACAGCAATCCTCCTGCCTCTGCCTTCCAAGTGCTGGGATTACAGGCGTGAGCCACCATGCCCGGCACTGTGGTGTGTGGTACTGGTTGCTGCCGGGGTGAGTCTCCACACCCAGTATTGTATGTGGTTAAACCATGGATCGAACCCAGGTCCTTGTGCTTACAAGACAGGCGCCTGGACCACTGAGCCAAATCCCCAGCCTGCAGGGACATTTTCAATCTATACCACAATAGCAAACTTAACTTTCTTTAGAGATGGTCTCTGCTTAAGGGAAAATGAACATTAATATCAATAGTGCCGGTCTCTTCCCTGTACTGGCTCTGTGATCATAGGTATTTTGCTGAAGCATTCAGAATCTCCACTTGCTTACTCTGAAGAGGGAGACAGGGAGGGACAGACAGACAGACAGTGTTTAGAATTCCTGCAAAACTTAAGATGAAGTATTTAAAGTGCCTAAAACTGTGCTTTTCACTTAGTATACATACATTGTTATTATTGTTGTTATTTTTCTGCATTAAACTGTAAATGTTTGTAATTAGAAGCATGCTTTATCTTTCTTACTAGCTTGCAATTGCCTTAGGGTAAGGACCGTGTCCCAATCATTTTTCTCTCAGCCTCAAATAAATTAGGTTTCACAGTTTAAGCACTCAATAAGTAGTTGTTGAATAATGGATGAATGAATGAATGAATGAACAAATATAAAACCATGCTGATTTTAATTTTATTTTTCACATGAGTAATTGCTTGAATGGAAGGAAGAGGCAGAATAGGCTGAATCACAGTTGACAAAACCATCTAGTTGAGAGAAATAAGACCTTGCCCTGAACTATGAAAATGTTGTCAGGAAATACAGGCCTTTTGTAACTGGCGGTAGGATGGCAGAAATGGACCGGTGAAGCGTAGTGGCCAGTCCATCCGTACTGTCTACACCAATTTCCCTTGCATTGAATCAGATCCGGAGAGACAAGACCTTAAAGTGAGTAAAGTTCATCCAGTTCACAAACTAATGAAAATGCTCTGGACCTTAAGAAGTATTTTTGTTTGGCTTTTGTTTTTAATTGAGATCTTGTCCTTGCCCTCTTCCACTGGCTTAAATTACCCAGGTGGAATTGCTTTCAGGGACCATTCACTTCCAATTTTTAAAATGAA
>PVIR01002548.1:80342-101330 GCA_004026965.1 Petromus typicus | reverse complement strand
CACACCTGTAATCCCAGCACTCGGGAGGCAGAGGCAGGAGGATTGCTGTGATATGAGTTGGAGGCTGAGCTCAGGGCCAGCCTGAACCACAAAGTGAGACCCTGTCTCAAAAAAACCTAAAAAAACAAAACAAAACAAAAATTTACTTACAGAGGTATTTACCACAATATTTAAATCATCCTTCCTATTTCCCCATGTCCTCAATTTATGTGATAGATATTGCTGATTGCCGATAAAGCATAAATCCTACTTTGCTTCCTAATAGGACACTACCTTTGGTCATGCATTTGTTCCACGTGTTTCAACTCTTTGTCTTAAAGAAGTTAATGTTGTTTGCCACAGTTTCAAGAAAAATCATGCTGCTATATTTCACATGTGAAAGGTTGTTTGGGGAACTGGCATGACATCCAACTCTCGAGAATTAATTCATTCATTCCGATTATTTTGCCTACTTTTTGTCTTAACCTGTACTGTTCTAACAAAATGTTAGGTAATTTATAAATAATAAAAAGGATTTTCTGTCATGGTTTTGGTGGTTGGAAGTCCAAAATCAAGGCCCCAGTAAGGGCTCAGTCTCTGCTTCCAAGATGGTGTCTTAAATGCTGCATCTTGCTGTGGGGATGAATTCAGTGTCCTTATGTAGCAAGAAGTTGAAGGGCAAAAGCAGCAAACTCCCTGCCTTATGCCCTTTTATGAGGCCACATAATCCCATTTACAAGGAAAAAAGCTCCTTCATCTAATCATCTCTAAAGGTCCCACCTCTGAGTATTTCACATTGCCAATACTTGAGTTTTGGAGGCTCATGTTTAAATCACATTATTTTCTACACACCAGCCAGTGTTCTATGTGCTGTTAATATACCAATGAATAAGATACATAAAAATATTGGCCCTTGTAAATCTTATATGCTAGTAGCAGAGCAGTGTGGAAGCTAGGAGAGAAGTGGGGAAGGTGGCTAGATTAATCTAGGCAAGAGATTATAATGACACAAGTTATAAATTGTAAGATTTTGCACATATTTTGAAGTTATCATCGATAAAATTCCCTGATAAATCTGATAATGAGTTATAGGGAAAAGAAAGAGAAAGTTTAGACAACATAGAAACTATTTGTAATGACAACTGAAAGAACCGTGTTGCTGCTGACTAGACTAGACAGATGGCTGCACTAGCTGGAATTTCAGAGGGGGTGAACGGGCATGAAGTGTTGGATTTGGGACATGTAGGTTTGATATGCTTATTAGACTTAAGGAGACATCAAATAGGCAGCTGGTTATAGAGGTTCCAGAGAGAGATCCATATTAGAGATGTAAATTTGAGATTCATAAGCTTATAGATGATGATTTAAGTATTGAGACTGGAAGATATGACTGTTAGACTATCTTTGGAGGAAGAAGAAAAGAAGGACAACAGCAAGAAGAGGAGGAGGAAGAAAAAGAAGAAGAAGAGATAAGAGTTTAAACTCAGATATAGAAGAAATAAGAACTAGAAAAGGAATCAGAAGTCATGGTCACAATGGTAGGAAGAAATCTCTGAAAATATGGTTTCATGCAAGTCAATTGGAGATTACATTTCCAGGAGAGTAGAGTAATAATTGTATTAATGGCTATTGAAAGGCCAACAAAATAAAAATGCAAAATAAGCATTGGATTTAGTAACACAGAGGCCATGAGCATTTAGGTCATAGGTACTGTGGGTCTATTTGGAATGAATAGAAAAGAGGACTAGACAGCAGAAATTGAAGATCATGAACATAAGCTTCTCTTTCAGGAGTTTTGCTATAAATGGAAGGAAAGAAATTGCGTAATAACTGGAGGGGAAAATAAGAGTGCAAAATTTATTTTATCTAGTCTATTCATGATGGGAGAAAGAATAGCATATTTATGTGGTCATGAGAATGATCCATGACAGAAGGAAAATGATGCAAGAGAGAGAGAAAAAAAAGCACTGGAACAAAGGCCTTGGTTAAATGAAGGGTGATATAAGTGTAGTGCATATACTTCTACAGTAATAGGACAGAAGGCAGAGTTACTGGATGTGAGTGCTAATGGATTGGAGATTATGGGAGCTCTCCTGTGTTTTCTCACTGATGTAGGATGCCAAATCATCAGCTGACACTGAGATGGATAAGAAATATAAGTATGAGGAAAGAAAGGAAAGTATATTAGTCAGAATTCTTCAGAGAAATAGAACTATAGGAAGATGGGGATGGTCATGTATGTGTAGGGATATCTGTCTGTCTGTCTGTCTATCTATCTACCTATGTTTGTATGTATGCATGTATGTATGTATCTATCTATCTATCTAAGAGAGTGAGAGACAGAGAGACTGACTGTTGATTCATGAAGGACCATGACCTGCCACCTAATCTGGAGAGCCAGGAAAGCCAATGATATAACCAAGCTGTGTGCAAATGCTGGAGCACCCACGCTCTGCTGGTGGGAGCTCTGTAGTCTGAAGGACTAGAACCAGGATATTCTTCACTCAGTTCACCGATTCAAATGCACTCTTCCAGAAACTTCTTCACAGAAGTATCCAGAAATAATGTTGAATCTTCTAGCTGGATCTCGCTCAGCCCCATCAGATTAACACATAGAGTTACCCATCATGGAAGGTATAGAGGGATATTGCAGAAGAGTGAAAAAGTCTGGAGGGACAAAACAAGACTGTAAGCCAGTTCCATACTTAGTTCATTTGAGGCAACAGCCCTTCATTTTCTTGAGACTAGTTCTTACAGGTGTCAGATTTCACAAGGCACATTTAGCTACTGGAGAATCTGAGTAAGCAAAGAAGGATGTAATGAGGCAGGAGAGAAGCACTGCAAAATTGCTGGGAAGTTTCCCTCTGCCTCGAGTAGGAGTGGATACAGACCATGTGGGAATGGAAGCTTTTACAGTTTGAGGGGAATATTCCTGAGAAAAAGAACTCAAAATAGCAAATATGAAGTTATGTATAAAACTTTATATTTAAAATAAGAGATTAAATCATAAGTGATGACTTTTAAAAATCTGCTATCACAAGTCCAGCAATATAGCACATTGTTTTTAACTGCCTGGCAGATTTTTATGTGTTCTTTTCTCCTTTTTTAGCACTAGACTTTTTGACTAACACTCTTTGGCCATCTTTTTTAATGGCAATGCTTTTGTAATATTTTGTACAACATGATAAAGTAGTCTTTCCATGAAAATATTTTATTAACATTTGAGAAACACTACTGTCAGTATTTCAACTTGATATACAAAATATCTGACTTTATGATCATTGTCAAATTTGGGAGAAACCTCTATCAAATTTCTTTCACATATGATTTTTAAAAAGGCTTTTTCAGTTTGCTTGAGTAGGGACCACTCTTGGAACTGACAGCACTCATCAGCCACTTTGAAGAGTGACCTCTGACTTGGGGCAAATTCACTTTCATATCAGCTTTATCAGTGTCATCAGATCTGACAAATTACATCTCTGTGATTCACTCCTTTTCATTGAGCAGAATATCAAACAATCCAGTGCCTTCTACTGGATGTTTATAATTGTTATGGTGATAGGAGAGAGCATCCATTTTGATAAGTGTGAATGGAAACCCAATTCCTTCTTTTGATTTGATATTTGATGGTTGGAAAAAGTGTCTGGAAGTATATGAAGAAATGTTCAACATCATTAGTCATTCAAGACATGCAGATGAAAACAACGCTCAGATTACATCTAACTCCACAAAGAATGGCTGCCATGTCAGAATTAGCCAGCAACAAATGTTGGCAAGGCTGCGGAGAAAAGGGAACTCTTCTCCATTGCTGGTGGGAATGTAGACTCATACAACCTCTGTGGAGAAAAGTTGGAGGTTCCTCAAAAAACTAGGATTGGAGATTCTATTTGACCAGACCATAGCTCTGCTAGGCATATACACAAAGGAATTAAAAGAGTCATTTCACAGTGACATATGTGCACCCATGTTTATAGCAGCCCAGTTTGTGATTGCTAAGTCTTGGAAACAACCTAAATGTCCATCAACTAGAGACTGGGTAAAGAAGATGTGGTTCTTTTATAGAATGGAGTATTACTCTACCATTAAAAATGATAAGATTAAGTCATTCACACGCAAATGGATGTACCTTGAGGATGTCCTCATAAGTGAAATAAACAGGTCACAGATGTGTAAATATCATATATTTTCTCTGATATGAGAATATGAAGTTTTAAATGAGTTGCCGTATGTATAGTTGATATTGCAAAGTAGAAAATATTTAAAAGGAAAGAGTGTAAGGGTAAATAATGAGGGGGAAATGAATGTGGTAATAATAAAGAAAAAAGAAAACAAAGATTGTGTATATAGGGGGTGGGGGGATGCAGGGTGCAGGGGGAATGAGAATAAAGTCATGTCATATCCTAGTACAAACTCTTAATGTTGAATGCAGTTATCATGTGTATTCATAATGTACCAATAAAGATAATTTTTTAAAAAAAAGTGTCTGGAGACTAGCTTCCTGGTCTGAATACATTCAAGCCTTGTCTCTTGCTGAGTGTGGTGATACACACTTGTAATCCTAGGAGGCCAAGGCAGGGGAAGTGCAAGTTTGAGGCCAGCCTGGGAAACCTAGCAAGACTCTGTCTCAAAATGGAAAATATAAAAGGCCTAGTTAGTAGGTGTGAGGCCCGGGGTTCAATTTCCAATGCCACAGAGAAAGAAGAGCCTTGTTTCTTCTTCTTCAGTAACATGGATTTCTGTTATCTGTACTTAGGCAAGTTAGGACATACAGTTCTGTGAAATGTTCTCTGTCTGGGAGCTTCATTTCTCTAAACTTCCCAGTGCCATGTGACATGAAAGGAAGTGTGATTTAAAAGGTTTCAGAGAGATATAGTGACATTAAGTACAAGTAGTTAAAGTATCTTTTAAATTTTACAAAATCTCATGACTATATGAGCACATTGTAAGGAAACTATAAGAGATGAACCCTAGAGCTTACGCAGGCTTCATTCGCATCACAATGAACTTCCTCTGTTTTTATGAAGGGCCCAGACAAGAATCTCTCTTTTGCCTCTGGAAGTTGTTGTGACTTGAAGTGATGCCTGAGAAAGTTTCTCCCTCCCAGACCTAGAATAAGACCAATCAGAAAGAAGGCAGAGAACACTAGAAGACTAACTTAATCCTTGGTGATACTATGATATCATTGGTGAGCCAATCACAGAGCCTGTCTTACTTTTGGACTTCCTATTACATGAATCAATCAATTGATTTATTCTTTTTTTTAAATTTTTAAAAAATCTTTATTGGTACATTACATATGCACATCATGATTGCACTCCATAATGGGGATTTGTACCAGTATAAGACACAACTTAATTCTCATTTTTTCCCATAGCCCTACCCACCCTACCGGCCCCCCATATACATAAAATTTGTTTCCTTACTTTTTTGTTACAACCTTTTAAATGAAAGTTTCTACTACATATAGCTGAAAAGACCTAATTTCTTTCATTTATTCTCTTCTCCTCTACGTACTTATTGGTCTCTAAAATAATCTTTTTATAATCTTTTTTACTTGTTCATTTTGGGGGAGAGTTGTATGTCAAAATGTAAGTTCTACAAAAATTTATCTTCTTTGATATAGTAGTCACAGTACACAAAATAGTGCCCAGCTCAGAATAGATGTTCAATAAATGCTCGTTGACTGAAATGAATGAGTGAAATGTTGCATTGGTAGTGAGCAAGCATGGCAAGATATTCTCCCTCTCTGTGCTTTCCACTTCCAGCTGTCTATCCTCAGAGAAAAGAGCATATTTTAGTGAAGATAGTCTCCTTGTATTTGTCACTGCTACAGCAGACACTTCTCTGGTTCACTCAGACAAATGATCCCCTGAGCCCATCCTGCAAACACATGCTAGGATGTTCTGAGGCTCACTGTGTAAGGCCAAAAGTTGCTGTGACTTGTCTCCATATGCGGTGCAAACATACGGGCGATCTAATGGTTAAAGGAGCTAGACCTACTGGTGGGGGAAAGAAATGAAGCATTTTCTTTGGAGAATAACTTTTGGCTCCTCAGTATGCTTGTTTCTCACATCCCATCTGTCCCCATGTTCTGACATTTCCCTCTTCTCTTTAGTCCACGCATAAGCTCCTGCCTGCAGTTATCCAGTGTCCTCAGCACTTTCAGAATTGTTCTCCATTTCTGAATATTTATCCTTCAGTTCCCATGTCCGACTGGGCCTTTGGTGACTCTTTGTGCTCCCGAGGGATAAGGCCACATTGTTCTCTTCTAAGATTTAAGAAAAATATGTTAGATTCCTTCAGAACAATGATTGAAGCTACAGTTTTTGTGCTAGTGACGATTGTTAATTTCTATTGGAGAAAAAGGACCACTCTATAAATGGGAGAAAACAACTCAGGTGTGAGTCCGTTCATCTGTCTTTTCTTTCTTTCTTTCACTCTCTTTTTCTTTCTTTTTTTATTTCTCTTTCTCCTTCTCTCTCTCTCTTCCTCCCTCCCTCCTTCTCTTTTTCTTTCTTACTCATCATGTGTCACATATTGCATTTAAATCTAGGCCTACAGAGTGAGGCACAGTGCCTGCCTTCTAGATGCTTGCTCCCTCAAGGAGGAGAAGGATAAATAAACATATTTATAATGTAGCATAATGAGAGTCTGTATTTGGGTCTTGAGAAATTTCAGCAGAGTTATTTGACTAATTTTAGTGCCCTGAGGGAGGTATACAGGGATGGCTTCTATGGTATACTGTCAAGGATGACTCCAAATTAGCATAGTTTTAACACAATATTGGTGGAAGTAAGTCCAGGGGAAAAAAAGAATAGGATACATAAAGATCTGAAAGCAAGTATGTACATAGCACATTGAAAGAACTGAGAAATAGTGGGGCTGATTAAAGAGATGGGAGGGTGGAAGTGGTGAAGAGATGAAGCAAGAGTTACAAGAAGAAACAGAACATGGAAGACTTTTAAGGTCTTATGGTTATGTTCAAGAATTAGATTTTACCTGAAGAGAGATGTATAAGTATTAGTGTTAGTTGGGGGGTTGTCTAGCAGAATAGAATTGATTGTGTGTGTATAATGCTATGTGTGTGTGTATAATGCTATGTGTGTGTGTAATTACGCAGGAGGATTACTGAGATCAGCATACAGGATCAGAGACAGGATAGTCTACATTGACCATCTGTGGGATCAGAAATGGAAAAGTCCATAATGGCTGCCTGTGTGCCAGGGAAACAGATGACCCAGTGAGTGTTCAGTCTGAAAAGCTGAAAACCTTAGAACTGGATGGACTAAGGAAGAGGCCCCAGTCTGAGATTGAAGGCCTAAATCTTCCCTGTTGAGTTACTGGTGCAAGTTCACATTAAAAAGCACAAGAAGCTGGAGTCTGAAATACAGGCAATAGCATAAGCAAAAGATGCACCAGTTAGGTAAAACTGAGTTGCAGTCACACACTAAATTCCCATTTGCTTTTATGTGGCTTGCAAGCTTATTGGATGTACTTTGCTGGCCTACATGCTAGCCATCTCTAGGAACACCCTCCCAGACATACCCAGAAGTGTGCTTAAGTAAGCACACATGCATCTCCCAGTCCATTCAAGTTGACCATTGAGATTAACCATCACAACATTGCTGGATTTTCAGCATGAAAGTGACAGGCTCAATTCTGCATTTCAGAAGTATCACTGGGCTTCAGTGTTAACAACTGATCAGAGAGAATTCTTAGGGTAGGAAAACCAGTTTGGCATAATAGTTAAGCAAGACATAATGGTGGCTTGACCTGGTATTAAAGGTGGGCATGAAAAATATTTAGAATATATATTTTAGGCAACATTTACATGACTTGCTGACTGATGGAAATCAAAGAGAGAGGAGACGAGCTAGAATTTCTTAAATATGCCAAAATATCCACTGCAAAATGAAAGTTGATACTTTGGCTTTATTAAAATTAAGAACTTATAGTCATCCAAGGATACAATTGAGATGGTGAAAAGCTAAGCGAAGGACTAGGAATATGTATTAACTTACACACGGTTGAAGGAAACTTCATATTTAGAATCTATTTCAGAATTCTACATATTAAGAAAAAAAGGCCAACTGCTGTGGTCTCAGTGTAGCTTTTCATACCAAAATTCGTGCTGAAGCTTAATTCCCCAGTTTCACCATGTTATGGGGTGATAAAGCTGTCAAGAGGTATTTGAAGTTATGAAGGTCACTCTCATGAATGGATTCAAAGTTTTATTAAGAGGCTGGACCAGTTCTCTGGACACTGGATCAAGTCTTGAAGGACTACATTAGCTTCCTTGAGAATGGGTTGCCATAAGGTGGGTTTGGCTTTTCGCCATATCCTGGCTTGCACTCCCATCATATAGTTCTAGCTTCCGGGTTAGGGAACAGCCAGAAGGCCTTCACTGAAGCCAAACAGAATTGTCCACCTAATATTGCACTTTCAGCCTCAAAAACCATGAGCTAAATATACCATTCTGAATTACCTTGCCTCAAGTACTTTGTTATAACAACATAGATTAAGACAGCAATACAATTTAAAATCTGTGTTCAAGACTCGCCTACTTACTTTACAGGAGGATTTCTAAGTGGACAATAAACATAAGAAAAAGTGCTTAACATTTTTAGTCATTAAGGAAATACACATTAAAACAATAATGAGATATCACTACACTTCCCCAGAAAGGGTTAAAATAAAGAAGGCTGACAATTGAGCACTGGCAAGGATGTGAGACAGTTCAACCTCTTGTGCACTGCTGGTGAAAGTATAAATTGCACAAATTGGAAAAACTGACTGACAGTATCTAGGAAGGTGAAATGTGTACACGTCCTGTGAATTAAAAGTTCTACTTCTGGTAAAAATTAATGGCTATACTTGCAAACAACTATGTACAAAATATTAGTATCTTTATTTTTGAAGCCCTGATGGCAAAATCTAACATTTTCATCAACAGTAGAAAGGATAAATGAATTAGAGTGTATTTCAAAAATACACTAATGATAAGTACAGTGACATGGATGAATCTCAGAGATATGACACTATGAAAGACAAAAGAATATCTACAATATGATCAGATAAAACTAACCATAAGTGATAAAAGTCACATGAGGTTCTAGAGAGACATCTGGGCAGTAAAAGCAAATCTTATCATGCTATAAGCAGTAGACAGTGGTGTATTCTTATGTAAATATCTATCAAACTTCACAATTAAATATTTTTATGTGTTGTTTGAACATAATTACAGTGATGTTGTAGGGAAAGAATGAGGGCAGATTGGATGTTCTGAGTGGTAAATGCCTGAACACACTGAACACACTGAAATTTGTCAGAATAAGTTTGGTAGATCGTTGTAGACTTTATTTTTCAACTACTGGCTATATTCCATATGTAAGTGTGTATTGAAGCTATAAAATCAAAGTATGGAGTACATAAGACTTAGAATCATGAATCATCTTTGCTTTCAGAAGCTCTCATGCAAACAATAGTGTAGAGGCTTAAATATTGCACAACTTCTCTTATATGAGAAACTCAAAATCTGAACAATTTCAAAATCCAAAATAAAAGACAATAGGAAACAGGAAGCTAGATCATTTGCAAGTGGGAATGAGGTCTAGCTATGGGAAGAAGGGGAATTAAGATATGTTAAGTACATGAACCTACTAAGATGAATGTTAACATGTGTATTGCAAAGATGGACTAATAAAAAATGTGAAAACAATAGTGTGAAGTGATGAGTACTGTTGGTGAAAAATAATAAGGTTAGTTGATGAGGGGTTAGTTTTACATCCTAATCTGAAGACTTGAGAATAGATTTGAGATATAAGGGGAAGTTATTGTAGGTTTTTGGGTGTGGGAGGACCAAAATCAAAATGCTACTTACGGCAGATTATTCTTGGAGCTGTGTGAGGGAGGCAGAGGAAATGAGCAGGACTGCAGAGGAAATGGGCAGTGAGGAGGCCAGATGTTGTGATTCAGCCCTGAGATCAGAAAGGCCTGGCCAGAAGCTTGTCACTGGGGATGAGGAAAAGAAGGTGCAAGAACAAGAACAGATAAGGAGAGTCAATAGGACTCACTGGCTGATGATGTGGGGGATATAAGGAAGAAAGGAAAAGATAAGCCCACCTCCAGTTGAAATAATATGAGTTAACAAGCTTCTTTAAACCACACTTGAATCTATTTCATAGTTACTGAGCACATTTAATGAGATAATACATGTAAAGTGGTTAACACAATGCCTCACACATGCTAAGAATTCAATTAAGTTAGTTGCTATTATTCTAGCCACAGCTGCTCTTTGCTGGAGAAATGCATACAATCAGGAAGGTTAGTTCCACTTTAAATTCATGGTTAGCAAGCTCAAGTGGGTTCTTAACACAGTTTACTCCTTCACTCGCTCTGCCCTCTGTTTCAAGTCCTCAAGGGCCTTGCCCCACTTCACCCTTCTGCTCTCAACATATGACCTAGCTTCTTGCATGCAAGAGAAAATAGACTCCGTCGGAAAATAGTCTCCCTCGACAGTTTGCCATCCAGTCCACAGGGCTGAGTAGCTCTGCCTTAATGTCTCCACCTGACCAGACATGCAATATCAAAGACGTATCTGGGAGAATACAAGGCCTCCTCTGAGCCTTTCAAAAACTTGGGGTCAGTTTTTTCTTTAACCTTTTTCTTTAACCTCTTCACCTCTAGAGTACAGAAGGTAAATGCAGGGCCTCTTTCTGTTGATGTTAACACACTCTCTTCGTCACTTAGAAGCTGTGAGACCCTGGGCAAGACTCTTAGCTTCCCCACACCCAGTGTCCTCCACTGTGAAATGGGGACAATAAAAGCACCATCTTATAGGATTGCCATGAGCCTTGAATGACATTATGCATGAAAAGTACTTAACCAGAGCCCTGCATGTGTTAGCTAATGACGTTATCTGTTACTCCTCCAATTTCCTATTAGCATTTATATATTTTCAAGTGTCTTCCAGACCCCAAAGCTCTTGTGGATTCTATATGCTCCTCCAAATATTGCCTCATTTATTTGCCAGAACATAACAAAGGAACAGTCTAAGCACATTACAGTTCATTTCTCCTCTTTCCATTCTGCAAATCCTTCCATTCTTGTCATGGTCACCAGTGGTTGGAATATTGCAGGTTCTAACAGATCCTTTCCCAGACTCATATTATCTGCTCTGTGGGCAGAATTTCCATGACATCTTTGCATACTCTCATTAATCAGCTACTCACTCCTACTAATTCCAGATTCCTTCACATTCTTGGCTTTTCTCTTCTATAGAAGAGCTTGCATAATCTCTGTTGCTAATCCCTCACTCTCTGAACTTTATCACCAACCTCTGCTGCAGATCTTCTGTGACTTCATTTACTCTCTGTGTTAGTAATGGCAGGTTGTTTGGCTGTAGTCACAGATGAAAATCTGCAGACCACTGTTACTTTCCCTTCATAGCAAAACACCCAGACTGTCATCAACTTATTTATCTCAAATCCTAATTCTTCTTTGAATCCTACCACATTTCACAGGAATGACTATGTGTTTTCTCTACCTCAGAACTACTCAAAGGCTCCTCACTGCCAGAAGATAGATCCAAACCCATCCCCACAACTCACAGGGCTGATGGACCAGACACCATGGTTCTCCCAGACTCTGCCACACATCTTATGCATTTGTCTGCCTGTGCCCGTACTCCTGTCACACTGACCTTTAGTTCTCTGAGTGCTCCACAAGCTCTCTCCTCTGAATCTTGCTTCTTGATTCTGAAATGCTCTTTTTCCATCTCTGGGGTAGTCAGTCTCTGGAGTTACTGTGCAAGTGCCTTAGATAACTGCCTGAACATGCTGCAGGCCTAAGTTCCTCCATTTGTACAATGCCCAAGTAGGATTTTGATGAAGAATTAATGGATTTATTGTGGGAAACCTTCCAAATAATAACTGGTACAGAGCAAGTTCCCAACTGACAGATGGTCCTCTTATTCTTTCTTCCAGTTCTTATGTCAATGCCTTGTCCTCAAGGAGGCCCTCTCTTGAGACAGGATTCCCTAGAGCTGGTTGGGTAGGGGTGGATGTGTTTGTGTTCAGTCTCTGTGATCTCACTTCTCTGATGACAGATGTAATTTTGTATAACCATGAAGTTAGAGTTCACCCATCCCCACAGCATCTTTTGCTAATACTAGCATTTTTATTAATTTATAGTAGATTTATACATGCAAGGATCCCCATACCAGTGAGAATGCCCTCTAAATCAACAAAGGATTAAAAGGAGCAGGTATTAAGTACACTTATTGATGTTAAAACAGACTTCAACATATCTAAGTAAAACAAGCTGTTGTTGTGCTGAACGCTTATATGCATTATAGTCAGAAAGACACATATACATGCATGGGTATACACATATGCCTACCTCTGTTAACAGTTTCAACATTCATTGCTACAAGCACAGTACATGGAAAAACGTAACACTCAGGTTAACAGTGTGTCACACAGATATTACTATAGTGAGACATCTGTACACCTGACTCTGTTAGAGTTTCACCAACTATAGAAATGATCCCTGAAAGTATAGCCTTTCTGTTAGAGTTTCAACATTCCTTCCATGTGGAAGTGCACATGGAGCAGGAATTACTAAATGACATTTCACACAGTCATCACTGCAGCCCCTTCAGCCTGCTGTCCATGCATCTAGCTGTGTGAGCCAGTTTCATTCTATGCCATTAAGAAGGTCCTAACTACACCACATACCACTAGACACAGCACTCTGCGTGTACTTAGCTCATAAATAGTACATCTTTGGAGAACATATCTAGGAAGGAAAGAATCTGAGCTTGTTCCTGAGGCAAATGCTAGTCTTTTTTGTTTTGTTTTGTTTTGTTTTAAATCTTTTCATGGCTCCCATACTGCCCTCATTTCACAGCTTGCAACTCCTGTGGGGCTATTTTCATAGTGCAAGGGACAAGCATGCACACTCACACATTTCTGCTTCATTCCAGTGACTGACAATGTGACATTGTCCTGAGGTCAGAGTTCTGTCCAGCTCCGGTCTTCACCGAAAGCACCACCGTCCTTCATGCCTCCTCTGTGCACATCCCTGTCCAGTCTTGGGGAAGGCTCACCCCTTCCTAAGAGATGGGGCAGACTTTCAGAAAAATCTATTCCTTCCTCCTGGAACGGGGCCTAGGACCTTTTCCAAGACCTCCAGCTATGCTGGGTGCTGCCGTTCCAGTTTCTTCCCATGTCACTACATGCCTCCTTCAAGGTGATCTGATGGTAATGAGAGGAGAGAGAAACAACTCTCCATCTAGACATACAGCTCCAAATACAAATGCAAATTTCCAAACAGGGTTGGCTCCATGAGAAAGAAAAACATTCCCTGACTCCACACTGATCTACCCATCTGACCCAGGACCAACTCTGTGGAGGTGACATTTCACTCTGAAATGCAGAGCTATACCAGTTCTCCTCCCTTCATGTCAGGGCTTCCAGGACCCTGCTTGGGGGCCCATAGTACTCACACAAGGAGAGGTATTATTAGGCTGCTCAGCTCTTTTTTAATTGGTACTTGTTTGCCATGTGTATTGATCACATTCACTATAGGGAATCTGTACCAGCACGTAATATATCTTAATTCTTTTTCTCATTCCCCTTCCCTCCTTTTGATACTAATAAAGTGACAACTTCCTCAGAGATTATGCTTGGGGGAAAGGCAAGTTCCAGAGTTCTAAGTAAGCCAACACAGGCTGAAGAAATAGCCCCAGGGAATAGAGAGGCTGAACACTGACCATTAGAACTTCCTCAGATCAGGGAAGCTGTGTGGAAAGACACACATCCATAGCCCCTGATGGAACT
Organism: Petromus typicus; assembly: GCA_004026965.1. Classification (NCBI taxonomy): domain Eukaryota; kingdom Metazoa; phylum Chordata; class Mammalia; order Rodentia; family Petromuridae; genus Petromus; species Petromus typicus. The sequence continues at coordinate 87,510 of PVIR01002548.1, read as the reverse complement.
CATCAGTAGAAGTCACCAATTCAGAAGATGGATCTTAAGCATGAAAGTTTTAGCTTTGAGCAGAAAACCAGAAGCAAGCATCATAATTTGGGTCAAATTTGTTTTAAGATATAAACTACCTCCATTCAAGGACCAGAAGCAAGGTCCCAGCATTGGCAGGATGGAACTCTCAAGCAAACCTAGGAAACAAATCTGACCATAGGAAAGTTTACAGACAGGACCTGGGAAGAGGCAGTTCCGGCAGCAGGGGAGATGGGAAGAAATGGGGTTTCTGCGCTGTGCTAACCTCCTGGCCTCAGTCAGTTCATTTCTATCCATGTTCCTTTGTTGTCCCCCTGTTTCCCCTCTTCATATCTTTCTTATTATCCTACTCTTCTTCCTTCCTTTCTTTTCTTCCTACCCCCTTTCCCCTTCTTATTCTTACTAAACAGCAGTGCCAATTCATTTTCATTACTGACCTGAGTGCATTGTGACTTCCGAGAAGTGACTGGGTTGTGGAGATGCTGAACTCATCAGTGGGGTCCTAGCTGACTATGTACAGTAGGGCCTAGGTGGAGAATGATGGGGACGTGACTTTGGGGATGTATCTGGCCCCTGGTCCTTTTCTCTCTAGCTCTTACCCTGTGCTCTGCTTCCCCAAATGCTGTAAATTGAGCAGCTGTACTGTTTCCTTCCTTTCTGCCCTGATGCTCCTGCCTTGGAATGAGCTAACCACGGACAAAAATCTTGTAAACCATCAGCCAAAATAAGCTTCTCTGCCTATAAAGTACAGGTTTCAAGTATTTTGTACCAACAAGTAATAAAGCTAATGTCTGAGTACATTAAATTGTAGCATTGTATTACTTTTTTGAAGCCCAACTCAAAGACCAGCATGTTCTATGATGTCTGTATGTCCCTGACTACATTCTCATTATTTAACGTCTATTTAAAACTTCTAATTCTTTTTTTTTTCCTTGCTTGGGTCCCATTACCATGCCCTTAACAACTGTCACTTTATAAACTTGTTAAAATTTAATTTATGCTCATTTCTAGCCTACAAGGGCAGTTTCTGTTTTCTTTTTAAACCCTTCTCATCACCTCATGCACTCAAGGCACCTCCTGGGCACCTAGTCTGTACCAGGTGTTTGTTTAATCTATAAATTGCTTTTTGAAGAAAAAGCCATTAACCAGCATAGAATACATATATATATTTAGTGTTTCAGTCTGTTTGGATAATTCTAATAAAATACTATAAACAAAGCAGCTGACAGTAACAGAAATTTGTGTACTATTCTAGAAGCTGGAAAGTTGTTATAGTTTAGGTCTACGTGTCCCCCAGAGCCTCAATGTGGTTGTAGGTGGAGCTTCTGGAAGGTGGTGGATGATGGGAGCTCTTAGCTGACTTATTAGGAGGCAGGGTCTGCAGAGAGGGTGCGTCACCGCAGCCGTGGCCTGAAAGGGTTCATCTCCCAACCCAGATCCTTGTTTCACTTTCTCTGCTTTCTAGATGCAATGACATCAACATCTTTCCTCCACTCTGGCCTGTCCTCCACGTTGCTGATCTTGCAAGGACTGAACTTTCTAAAATGTGCGCCCACATCAGTCTCTCCTCCTTGAAGTCACAGGTTTCAGGTGCTGCATCCCAGTGACAAGGAAAGTGGCTAAGAACTAAGACAGAAGTCTAAAATGGAGGTTCCGGTGGCTTCTGTCTGGGGGAGCCTTCCTTCCTGGTTCTCAGATGTCATCTTCTAGCAGTTCCACCAAGGCAATAGATGGCCTGTTCCCTGGGGCCTTCTTTATATGGGCACTAACTCCGGTCATGGAGCTTCCACTCTTATGATCTCATCACCTCCCAGATCTGCCCCCTGTAATGCCATCACCTTGAGGGACTGGATGGGCAACATATGACTTAGGGAGTAGCACAAATATTTAGATAATAGTAGTCATATTTTTAAAAGGTAATGTAAGAGGAAGATGGTAGCAATGTGAATGCTGATTAAGCAACCAAACTCATTGCAATTTTATTTTAGAACTAATAGTTGGTCTAACCTAACTGGATTGGCCCTTTGCCAGATCTTTCTCCACAACCTCACATTTAGCCCTCTGATACCTTTTCCACTGACAGGGAAGTTAGCTGTTCTTGCTAAAGGTCATCATCATTGCAGACTGCTGTGGTTTATTGCTCCTAACCTGGGAGAATTCCCTTTAACGGGTTCAATTTTCATAAAGTCTTTTCTGCTCTTTGGAGCAGCCATAATTTAGTGCCCCCAATTAATTGAAGAGCTAAAATTTCATACATAGTTAACTGTGCTTTCAATCAGTATTTGGTGCCCAGAAAATAAGTCCCCAATGGACATTTGCCCCTGCAAGTCATGCTGCACCAAAAAATTGGTGCCTGATTGCAGACCATTTCTCCTTCAAATGTTCAGGTTCAGCAATGACAGCAGCAAGCCGAGTGGAGAGTGGCTCCAAGAAAAAGAGTGTTGAATGCTACTCTGGGGCATCTGACAGAAATGGAAGTGACTTTAACTTCCTCCAGGTAGAAGAGTCAATGGTTATTTTATCTACTCTTTAACTCATGCTAAATGAGTGAGAGTCCCCAAGAAGCTATCCATTCTCTTCCAGTGTGTGTTACAGTTAGGAAGAAGCACTTATTCAAACAGTTACTGACAGGACCTCACCAAGTGTGGGTTGCTCAGAGGTGGCAGTTCACCCTGGACATTCCTCCAAAGCCCTAGGAAGAGATATTTTAAAAGATTCACACAAGCCATGGTTCAAAGCACAAAGTCTGATCTGGGAAGTCAGGAGGTCTGGGCTCCATGGCCAGCTCTGCTATTTGTGTGAGCTTGAATAAGTTCTACCCGAAATGCTGCCTCTCTCATTTCCCTGCTCGAGGGCTCTGATTATTGCCTTCTTATCACTGCACACTACACATTGCACACTGCACAGAGAATTAAAAGCAAGTATATTTCCCTACAACAAATGTTCAAGTCAGCCTTATCTGTAGTAGTCCCAAAATAAAAACAAGCTATGTTTCCATCAACTAATGAATGAATAAGGAGACTTTTCTATGTCCACACAACATAACATTATCCAGTGAAAGAGGAATGAAACACTGATACATGCTACAACATAAGTGAACCTTGAGTATATCATGCTATATAAAAGAATCTAGCCACAAAAGGCCAAATATTGTATGACACCTGTTGAATGTAGAGAGGTTAGATCTAGAGTGTGTGACACTGGGATTGATTCAGTGTGCAAAATTAGGATCAAGGATGCTAGGATTAAGGGCAAGTAGCAAGGATAAGATATAAGGAGCAAAAAAGAGGCTCATCCTTTGCTTGCTTTTGCTGTCTTCTGCCAGCATGGAAGGTTTCTCCTCTGTGATGCCCCTCTGCCATGTGCCACCCTGCCTTAGAGTTAGCCGATTATGAATTGAAAGCCCCCCAGCCTGTGAGCTAAATAAACCTTCTCCCATCTGAACTCTAGGTGTCGTGTACTTTGTCTCAGCAATGAGAAAAAGTAACTAAGACAGCTCCCCTTATATTAAATACCCAGAATAGGCAATGCCATTAACTGAAAGGAGGGTTTTTTGTTGTTGTTGTTGTTTGGAAATAAAGAATAAAAAACAGAATATTTCTTTAATGGGGATAATGAAAATGATATTGACATGACTGATAGTGAGGAATATAATACAAACCATGGAACCGTATGCTTCAATAAGAATAACTGTGGTAGTTAAATTATGATGTCAGTCTTCTCCCTTACAGATCTAGCAGTCAGAAAATCTAGAAAGGGGATGGATCATCTACATTTTTAACAAATAGCCAGATTACTTTAAGAGACAAGTTCATAATATACTAGTACAGTGACTTTTTCCTAAGGTTTTTTTTTATATACCTACTACTTTACTTCTTTGGTTTCAAATGATACACTTCTTTTTCCTTGTGCTGCATCCTACACTGTAATAAATGTACCAGGTGTTTGCAAGGCCAGGTAAATGGAGGACGTGCAGGCAGTCCTTGCTCTTATGGAACTTATATCTAGTGCTCTAGATACAAGGAACGCTTCAGAATGCCTTTTAAATTTTAATTCACATTCTATTAAACAACCAAACAAACTACTACAGAAAGAGTGCAGCACATCTACTTAATAAAATCGTTTTTAGGTGGAAAAAGAGAATCAGGATATCAAAGTATTGCTTCCAACCAAATTACTCTCCTTAGATCCAGTCCTGTAGGGTCCGTGACCGGCTTCCGCAATCCCTTTGCTTAAATTAATAACCAAGAGATTTGATGGTCTTTCGGAGCGCGGTAATGTGGGAAGGCTCCATGCTGAGACATCATTTCTGAGGCAGCTCTAGTCCGTGGCAACGCAGAAGGCTGAATACATTTGGGCTTTGGGGGAAAAGCCTTCCTCGCTCCTGGGAGGGGCCCCGCAGCAGATGCCGCTCTCTGCACTTGGAAAGAGCTCTTCACACACTATCACTTGCTGTCACAAAGCCTTGACAATTCTGAGGTTAGCCTTGAGAAAAGACAATGAAACCACCACACAATGGTGTGAGTCCAGTTTCAGAGAGGCTACCGTGCTAATTAATGCTGTAGGTTTGCAGACAAATTGCCTGAAATGATGCTGAGGCTTTTGAATGCAAGAGAAAATATATATATTCTCGAGGAGGCTTTTGAAAAGATTCTTTGGATTTAATTGGGAAAAGGAGGTCACAAAAAGAAGCTACAGAGGGAGTCTATCCCTTTAGGACTCTGGCTGGGGAGTCGTCTACTGCTCACTCTCTTTTGCAACACCAAGAGGAGCAAAGTTCCCAGCCAGGGCAAGGATGACATCACCAAGCCATTCACTCTCCTGCCCAAACTACTTCCTCTTTCAGTAGATGACTCTCCATTTTCAAATCTACAGTGCTGGAAGCTTTCTGAGGCTCTGCTGTTCCACCCTCCTGTCCCCTGGGCAGAAGTAGGCAGGGCCCACCTGGATGGAGAGCCCTGTGTAGGATTTCTCTCCATCTGTCTGCTGTAGCACAGCCTCCCTAGCTGCTCTCTGTCCTCTTCCTCCTTTCATCTCTTCCTCTTCCATTTTCTTTGGCCACACCTTGTCTACCTTGCCTCAGACCCTGCTCTGGGTTCTAGGGAACTTGCAATCAGGGAGCCTTTAGGGGTATGAATGATTATCAGCTCCTCTCCCGAAAGCGAACAAGGCATGAACAGAAGGGAGCAAGCACTGCTCATCTGGCATGGTAAGGGCCTGGCAGAGGGATCAGGAGTGGGCTGCTAACTCCTCATCCCAGGGGGAGGGTGTGCTGATCAGGCTGGAGCTGCAGTTCCATGCAGGAGAGAGTAGCACATTCTCAATGCAGAGCCCTTCCATCGGCCCGCACAGTGTTGGGGAAGTGGTGGGAAGGACATGGGTGGAACCTGTACCTTTCTGTATTTGTGTGCGACTTTCTAGGAACGTGGGCAAGACTGGCAGTTGACATGGCAGTTGCCACTGTGGACTCCTCGTCATCTTTTTCACTCCTAGTCTAGCAGTTTTATCTAGGAAATATTGTTCGTGAGAAAGTTATTAAATATTTCATACTAACTTTAATTTTGGGAGGACTACTATAAAATGTTTGAATTGGTAAAAAGGAAGGATTTTTTTAAATTTTTAAACATAATTCACATTAATTCCTAGAACCCCATGACAGAAGAGCACTTATTTCCTTTCTTGAATGAACCTCTTCTTGAAGAAAATGCCTTTATTTTTTATTTATTTAAATTTTTTTGCAGAACCAGGGATTGAACTCAGGACCTTGTACTTGCCATGCAGGCTACAGCACCACTGATCCACATCCTGGGCCCAGGAAACACTTTTGCAAAGAAAACTCTTTCCAGATTCTTCTGGCTTCCAGGTTCTTAGATGGTTGTGAAATAAATGCCACTTTCAGGGTGGAATGTATATTATAAAAATCATAGACAAAGAAGCTTTTTTGACTACTAAATACATACTTGTGTGGTGGGCTCTTAGATGTGAGAGGCTAGAATTTAAACTCTATCTTCTGTGCTTCACAACAAAACAGTATTGGGGAGGCCCTCATGCACCACTGTTGTGTTATACTTACAGATATCAAGACTCACTGGTATGGTCACAGCCAACGTTTAAACATTTAAGGTAACTTAAAGTTTATACTTCATTGATATTTGTTCGGATTTTATCAGGTGAAATGCTAGATTTTCTATAACTGGAAAAATTACAGATGGATTGGGAAGGAGAGTGGGGGAAGGGAACAGAAAAAGAATTAAGATTTGTCATGTACACGTACACACCCATTTACAATGAATGTTATCATTACATACTGCAAATACGTGCTACTAAAAAAGTCACATTAAAATTAGAAACTGACAAGCCTTGTAATATCTTCTTATTGGATTTGAAGCTGTTAGATAGGTTCTATGTGTCTTAAGTTCATTGTGCAGTCCTGGAATATACATTATTATTTTCTTCTTCACAATAGAAAATCTGAAGAAATGGTAATAGCACCAAGATCTATTGGAAGTAATCTGGTGATGAGAAAAACAGAGACATATTGCTTATTTCTCACTTTTTTTCTCATGTTACTGAATGCCCTTCCCTCATCTAGTTGTTTCCTTGTGATTTTGTGCCACAGTTTAACACTGCACATGTCCCAGTTCTGCAATACAGTTTGCTGAGTATCTCCAGGCGTGGAGAATAGTGCTGAGATACAATGTATTTTTAGCCCATAGTTAACTCCTGCCTGCCCATGCACAGGGCTGTGGTGCTGCACAAGGCCTGGGCTTTGGAGGAAACAGAAGTTGTGTGGGATGCCAGTCCTGCCCCAGGTGAAAATACTCAGCAGCTGCTCTGCTCTGCATAGTCACTGTGTGAACTTAAGGTGCACACTTGGCTGCTCGGGGTCACAATTTCCTTATCCATATACCTGCAGATTGTGGACTCTTTTACTTTAGGAATCTCCTTCACGGTAAAAGCCACCTGACACCACCAGAGCTGCTAGTATTTTTTTTTTCCTATTTTACAGGAGAAGAAACACAAGCACAATAAACTTAAGCAATATATCCAAATTCATAAATGATTTAATCTCCCTGAGCCTCAGCTTCCTCATCTGACAAATATAACAATGGTACTACCAAAAGTATATGATTATTAATGCTGCACA
>PVIR01002548.1:28907-80242 GCA_004026965.1 Petromus typicus | reverse complement strand
ACTGAATACAGAGCATATTTTTCTTGCTTTATCTCTAATCCCTATAGCAATGGCTATACATAGAAGGTAGTTCAGAATTATTTTATAAATGAATGAATGCCCAAATTAATGATTTCTACAATTATCTGCCAAGGAAAATGAAATTTTTCACATTCTAGTCATTTCTTTCATGACCACTAGTTCCTAAAGAGCAGTGAGCTGGTTTCCTACAACTTTACAGTCCCAGTATTCTATAGGGAAGATGTCCTTCACTTTGCAAAACTAAAGTTACACAATCTCCATTTCTGATTATGCTTGACCTAGGACATTTCCTTCTCGATGAATCCATAGGCCGACACAAATGGAAATTTGCATCACAGCAGGGCTTCCTCAGATTGGAACCATGCTTGGTCAGGAGAGGAGGTATAGGACTTGGGAAAACAGGTACTGAGTTTGTATTAGGGTTCCGGTCACACTGGGATAGGAAACTGATAGAACAATCAAAATCAGGGATCTGACTCATAACAATAAATGTTAGGGAGTGTGGTCCAGAGACCAAGACTTGGGGATGTATGCAGGGAGGATTGGTGAGGGGACAGGCAGTATTACATATACTAGGCACAAGAGGGAAACCACCCAGAGCTTTTGTTAATGTGTTTTACTCTCACTCCTCCATGCCACATTGCTGTCCCCTTCTACTGGTCCTTAGGTCACTTCTGCTGATATCTTATTGCCCCAGCCTGTTTTCATTTATTATTTTGACACAGGATCTCACTAATTTTCTAAGTTACCCAGACTGACCTTAAATTCTCAGGTATTCTGACCTCAACCTCCCAGAGTGCTGGAATTACAGGCTTGTGTTACTGCAGCAATTTGCTGTTTTTCTTTCCCTCTCCCTTTCTTCCTTCCTTGCTTGTTTCCTTCCTTCCTTCTCCCTCTTTCTTTTCTTTTCTTTCTTTCTTTCTTCCTTCCTTCCTTCCTTCCTTTCTCTCTCTGCCTCTCTCTCTCTTTCCTTCTCTTTCTATTTCTGGCTCAATGTCAGTCTTTCTAATACTTCTATTAATTAATTATTGGTTATTGTGATACTGATGTACATGATCCCCCCAGCTCTGTGCTGTCCTCCTCCATCCCTTGACTTCTTCCTTTGCTGCAGTGATCCAGTTAGTCGCTCACCTTTGTGTCAGTTCTTGTCATTATCCATAACAGCAACCCCGACAAGCTCTTTTGGGTCTGCTTTTCTCTCCCCATTCCCTCCTATCTTTCCACTCACTGCCTCTGAGCCTGATCTGCAAACATTCCTTCAACTTGGGCACACAGCCTTTGATTCACTGATTCCATACATTTTCACTGTCTCTTATCCACCTGATTTTCCCGTTCCCTTCCTTAATTCCATAAGCAAGTGTGATGATTGCTCTCTTTATGCTCTCAATTCCTTCACTCTCTTTGCCTAACAAAAGCACAACTTTCAGTTAAATCCATCTCTCTGCTAGTGCTGACTTGTCCATGATGGGGGAAAACCCCACAAGAATGCTTGCAGGGCTCACTTTAAATTCATGGCCATGAAGCTCAAGTGGGTCCTTAATGCTGCTCCAGAATAACCATTTTTGTACAGCTTCCTGCTGCCCTTTGGTGATCTCATCTGGGCTCATCAGTTGAAATACCATCTAAATGGTAGATGATGACTCTCAATTTCTACCTCCAACCCAGAGTTGATCAAACTATAGGAAAAAAAATGCAAGCTGTCTGCATTCTCAGCATTGATAATTTACTGATAAACTTATTAGGTTTTTCCTTGTCATATGGCAATTAATCCACTATATCACTTTTAAATATATTTTTCCCTTCTCTTATTTGAATACAAGCCCCTTAGGGATATATACATTTTTTCAAATCAATATACTTTCTGCTGTTTAAAATGGTCCCTTTTGCATAGTAGGAGGTAGGATACTGAATAAGAATTTCTAGACGGAAAACACTGGTAATTAGTTTATTTATACAAACCCAAGGTGTTCATCTTCTATCAGGGAAGTTGGATGCAAGTCCAACCTACACAGACCCTTTATTACTTGGCCTCTTCTTTTCTGCTCGACTCAGCTTTATCCACTCTTTGCTACTCATATCTCTGATCTTTACCATATTGATCATTTATGATTCCTCTGATGTGTAGAATGTCCCTGAACCCCGTGGCCTTTGCATATTCGATTCTCACTGTCTACAGTATTCTTTGCATGACTTACTTCTTGTCTAGTCTAGTGAGGACAACAGTATAGTTTAAGTTTGATTCATGTCACTCATGACTAATAAATATTTAGGATTATGTTTGGAAGACCTTTTAGAGATCTTTTCCTGCCTTTCCTATCATTTTCAATCCTCTACCTTCACTGTTTTCTGTTGTACTTATCACTACATTAGGTGACACATTTTTGTTTGTCTAGACTAAAATGTAAAAAATAATAATAGCACTTGTTAACTGATACTATTGTAAGTACTTTCATACAATTTTCAAAACATAATGGTTGTACTCTTGCCATACCCATCTTTTAGCCATAGAAAAGTTGAGTAGAGATTGGACAGTCTGACTTACGAGCCTGCCTTACTTTAAGTGACCTGAGCATCAAGATTTTTTTGTCTATTTTCTTTAGTACTGTAACTCTAGAGCTTAGAACAGTGCTGAGCACATAGTAGTTGCTCACTAATTGTTTCCACATGGCTTCCCTCCATGCACATATGTATCTTAATCTCTGATAAGGGCACCGGTCACATTAAACTGAGGCCCTACTTCTGACTTCATTTGACCCTGATTACCTATTTTAAGTCCCTCTTTCTTAATATAGTCACACTGGAGACTCAAGCTTCCACAGAAATGGGGGCTCATGATACAATTCAGGCCACAGCAAGACTTAAATCCTACTTCCTAGGGAATTAGAATATTGAAATCAGGGTTGTTACCAAAGACAGGAGACAGGGAGATAGAAATACATGTTCCATGTAGGCCATTGGTTTTCAAACTCCGATTTTTGATGGTGAATCCTTTTCTCAAAGTGAATTTGCTCTGGAAGCCTAAAATGCAAACATGCTAACAGGGGCTGCTCTGTGGGGAGCTCAGGTAGAAAGCTACAGGGACTTCAGACACACATTGCATGTAGAGGTTCCTTCACCAAATCCCAGCAACTGAGTTTACAGAAAAGACTTGCAAGTGTGCCAATAGTTCTAACCCTTTTCTACATCTCTTACATCTAGCAAAAAGCTTTTCCTCCACCAAGAGAGGAACTCTGAAAGCTAAGGGCCTGCAGCATGCTACATGGAAGTCTAGAGGTCTTGACAGCAGGGAGCAAGGTTGAGTCTTGAACCTAGGAAATTAGAAAGTTGACCATCCCAACTTCACTGGTGTAGTCCGCCCTCACCCTGATCAGAATAATGACCAGGTTGCAGATGTTGTCTCTGCATTATTAACAACTTGTCATTTTAATGAAGGTTTTGGATTAAGTTTGAATGAAACAAACCTCTGCAGTTAAAGTTTTCTGATTGTATAGATCTATATTCCCTTCACTTTGAAACACAGGAACTGTTGAAAGCACAATAAATCACTCCCAAGTGCCTCCGTTCAAATATTATTTCAGTATGCAAATTACAGTCATAAAACATAATGAAGCACATTCGAATATCAAGTACAAAAGTCACCATGTAAATATAAAATAGGAGTGAATGAATTGTGGTCAACATTTTATTTTATAAAAGCAATTTGCTTCCTGAAGACTTTAAAGAGCTTCTGGCCAATATTTGGAGGGCCTAAGCTGAATTTCATGGCCAGAAATTTCATTGTTCAAACTATGAAAGATGCAGGGATATAAATGTATGTGTGCCTCTGTGTGAGAGAGAGAAAGAGAAGAAAGAGAGAAAAGAAGAAGGCAAGAAGATAGGAGACCAGAGGGGAGAGGAAGGGAGGGGAAGGAAGAGGAGAAGAGCAAAGACAAGAGATTGTATACTGTTCCCTGTATGACCTGATCTACCTCAATTTTAGGTAGCTTGTCTGGCTTTACCATCTCTTGCCCTAAGGATTTTATGAGTTGTAAGTCAGATGTGCACCTTGGACTCTCTCACTAAAAAAGCTGGAAACAGAGAACTCAGAAAAAGTGGCTGCGGGAAGCATGTTGGAGAGCTGCCCTGCCAGAGTGGCCAATAGTAATGAAGACATAGTCCTGAGGTGTTTTGGGGGCTGAGACAACCTTTGTTCCAGGAAGAACCAGTGTCATGAACTAGAGTCTCTCAGTGTTGAGATCTCTGTGCTTCCATACAATCCCAGTTGCAGAGTCCCCTTGAATTCCACAGCTTATTATCTAATAAGATAGGGCCTCCAAAGTAAGGTCCAGGTGGTTTAAGGAGAGTGTTTAAAAGAGAAAGTAGAAGAAGTCTATCTTATATTTTAACCCACACCTGTGTCTACCCAGAATGTAAGTAGAATGAAGATTGAATCCTTGGAAAATATTTTAGTTTTTGTTCTCTTTCTTCTCCTATACTATATACCATTATCTTTTAATGTCACATGTAGTACAAGAGTATATTCTTTTAAAAATAAGATTCTGGTTTCCATTGCTTTTGTTAAGAGCCAACCCATGATTCATATTTTATAAGAAAAACAATCTTTGTATTTTCTAAGAAGTCTTCCCATCCTGATTATTGTCTAAATGGCTTCATCTCCGCCTCCTTGGAACTTCAGATGTTGTTGTCTGTCATTACCAGGAATCATCATTTATCATTTTGAAAACATTCTGGGGTTTCATTACCACACACTGTATCTGAGTACAATACCATTTCTCAAGGGAATAGTCAAAATATAAGGGTCTTTGGTTTGTTTGATAAAACTCCTTGCTCAATTCAGTCATTCAAAGGATTGTTTAAGGTGCCTAATATGTGCACAACAGTGTATCATGGGCTTTAAAGATTAAGAAATAAAGCTGCAAATGGTGGCACACACTCAGGAAGCTGAAGCAGGAGGATTGTGAGTTCAAGACCAGTCCGGGGTACATAGTGAATTTAAGGACAGCCTGAAGTACATAGCAATACTCTATGTCAAAAAAACTTCCAATAAACAAACAAAACAAAACAGAACAGAATGAAACAAAACAAAACAAAAAATAAACATATACTTTTAGAAGGATGAAGATTCTGGGGAGATTTAGAAAAAGAGAATTTTTTTTAATTATCTTTATTGGTACATTAAATATACACATCATGATTGCACTCCATAATGGGGATTTGTACCAGCATAAGACACAACTTAATTCTCATTTTTTCCCATAGCCCCACCCACCCTACCACCCCCCCATATATATAAAATTTGTTTCCTTACTTTTTTGTTATTTTAAAAAGATGTATAACCAAGCTGGGTGACCCTCAAATGACTTTGCAATCACTTCTGAACCTGGATCTGGAAGATTCTATGGTTCATAGCTTCAGGAAAGTTATTTTCATGTCTGGACCATTCTCTTACTTTTTCTATTTTTCTAAAGCCAAATCTCTTTTTATTGTCAAAGAGCCCTATCCACTACAAGGTAGACCATTACTCTTTGTTCTAGACCAGTGGTGGAAAAACTTTGGCATGCATGCCAAGCGGGCTGTTTGCATCATTGTATCTCTCACTCTTCTAGATTATTATTTTTTAATTGAAATCTTTATTGGTACATTACATATACACATCATAACTGCACTCCACAATGGGGATTTGTACCAGTATAAGACACAACTTAATTCTCATTTTTTCCCATAGCCCTACCCACCCTACCACCTCCCTATATACATATAATTTCTAGATTATTGTTTCAGTCAATATCTCTGCTGTGGATTTTCTCAAAGTATAGCCCTATTACCTAGTGTATTTGATACTTCACAGATTCTTGGGCCCAATCTTTGACCTTCTGAATAATATCTTTGATGGGCCCTAGGAGCCTGATTCTTATTCTCCCAAAAAGATGCTGAAGCCCACTAGCTTTTGAGTGCTGAATCTCTAGTAAATTTATAGCCATTGTGTCTAATTCCATCTTGGCTCTACTTCACCTCATGTTCTTTCACCTACACAGAAAAATAGGAGTTATGTGTGTGTACAAAGCCATATGCCCGCACAAGAGCCATTTTGTTCATACTCAATATTTTATACATATGTACCAACTTGCCACTTTTATGTGCTAGGTACTATGACAGAAATCAAGGGTCTTGAATAAACACTGAATAAACATGTCTGTGTCCATGGAGTTTAATAGTGGCATAAGTATTAAGGCTTTAAATTGAGTAATTTCATCCTTGAAGTCTATGTCTTCACATTCTAGATTAAGTAGTTAAGATATAACTGCTTATTAGCATTAGTTTATTCATCTTTCCAGAGAGCTAAGTCAAACTGAAAGGAATATTTATTAAACAGTGAGCACTGTGTTTTCTGGGTACACAGTAGTCACTAAGACAGACATCTTTCTTGCCATCTTGGAACTGATAGTCTAAGGGGACAGATCAATAATCATGTGAAACTATTAACATTCAGAAATAACTGAAATTCAAGCAATGGCATGGTGTATCCTAGGCTATGTGTTGGGGTAGAAGAGAGATGAAGAAAAATGAAAGGACTGAATATTGAGTTGAGAAATAGAGCCATCTGGACTTACTGATGGGTTGGATGTAGATAGATGAAAGACCAAAAGTAATCAAAGATAATTCCTAGATTTCTAACTTGGGCAACTGAATGGATGATGGTACCATTTTCTGGTATTAAAAAAGGCAAGTCATATAGCATACAGGAGATAGATGTACTGGGATGCTAAAAGCTCTAAAGCTATAACTTAGATATAATTGGCCCCTTCTACGAGAAAAGCAAGAACAGATTTTTATGTATGAGCACAGACTTTAGAGAAGTGTCACAGCAGGAAATAGAATATTTGTAATCATCAGCTATTTTTTTAGAGTAGAAAAAGTGGCCAAAGAAGAGAGGAAAAGGTACCAAAAAGTGAGAACACGTTTGAAGACAAGCTCATACTCACTAATTATCTTAAAAATATAAAGCAAAACAACAATGAGATCACCTAATGGTTAGGGAGGATCGCAAGAGTGGAAAATATCAAATGTTGAGGGGATATAGTCCAAGAATCTCTCATGTGCTGCAGTTGGGAGCAGAGACTGAAGGGCAGTATGGTAATACTTGGACAAATCAAGCACATACTTCATGATCTAATAATTCAGATTCTGGGCTTCCAGATTAAAGTGATAGTCAGATGGATTAACAGTGCACTGGAGAAAGGATGTCCATGGCAGTGTTGACATTCCTAGGATGGTGATGACTTGGAGCTAATCTGTCTGTTCACTGGGGCGCATATAGGCATGATGTAGTACAAAGCATCAGAATACTGTGCAATTACTAGTAATAAAACAGATGAGTCTAACTAGTACTCAACAAAAAATTACAAAAGAACATACCGCACAGAATTATCTGCATCAATCAAGATATATGCATAAAGGAATATATGTGAAGTGAGGGATGGATACATTAATCAGCTTGATTATATAATTATTTCATAGTGTATACATATATCAACCATCACGTATATCATATGTTTATATGATTTTTGTCACTTATACTTCAATGAAACTAGAAAATATGCATGAAAAGTGATTATATCATTTTAGAACACATACAAACATGAGCATGCACCCTGATTGTGTTACTTTGATTACACGGCCAAAGGGAAACAAGACTGGGAAATGAAGCAAGTGAGAGACCTTGTGTAGAGTAGTTATAAGGGGCCATGATCTGCAAATTAATGAAATTGTATGTTCACAGGTCCAAATTAAGAGTGATATAATAAGAAAAGCAGGCCCTGGGCTGAGGGCACTAGTATTTAGAGGTTGGGTGAGGTGATTGTGAGGCTCTTCACATGAACCATACCCTAAGACTAAATGCAAGATGAATTCACTTACTTGTTCTCTCTAGAAGTCAGATGTTTTCCTTTTCCTGTGAGGAAAACTCCATCCCATGTTCACATCACTAAAATCTTGAAAAGATTTCATGCTAGAGTTAGAATGAACATTAGACATTACAGGACATACTATCCTTCAATGAGTTAAAAATAGGAAAGGCAATGAAAATATCTTATGCCTCAGTATTTTCCAGATATCATGGTGGTGATCAATTGGCTTTTAACTTTTCCTTTCCAACATCTATAGACTCCTAACGTTTCCTTGACTCCTCTAATCCCTCCCTTTGTTTTGTGAAAATGATATTTATAGAAATACAATAGGATCAAATTATTCCCCTCATTAAAAGTGCTGTGCAACTTACCAATTCCTTCAAAAACATCCCCACTCAGGGGCAAGTAGCATGGTGCCAGAAGGTCAGCAACTTTGTGGCAGGTGAACTACTATGGCAATTAACTAGCTATATACCATTAAACAAGTTACTACAGCTCTTTGAGTTTAGTTTGTATGCTTATTAAGTATGGATATAATTCTTAACTCACAAGGCAGAGATTCTCATGCTTAAGTATGCACCTAAGTCTGGGTTAGCTCTGCTAAAACAGTGCTGAGACCCACTGCACAGGTGCTCATTCTGTAGGTCTACATTTCTCACACACAGCCAGGTAATGCTGCTGTTACTGAGTTCCAAGGCCATGCTTGCAGAAACACCATGTCCTGAGGGTGTCCTGAGTTCAAAGAGGATATATGCTAAGAGCCCCACCTCTTATGTCACACAGACTGTGAGGCCACCACTGTTGCACTCACATCTCTCCACCATATAGTCTCCACTTGTCCAGTTTCGTCACCACCACCAGGCTGCACATGTCCCGTGTGACAACCACAGCAAGCCATTTACTGCTCCCTGAACTAACAGGGCAGATTTTGCCCTTGGACTTCTTTGCCTATATTTATTTTTCCACCAAGAAGCTTCCTCCTCTTCCACTCCATCACCATCTTTCAACAATTTCCTCTTCAAGACACAACTCAGATGACTAGGAAGTTATTGTGAATCTTTTCTAGTTTGAATTTATTGATTCTTTCCATGACTTCTTACCCGTTTGTTAGTTTATTCATTATTTCAGCAAATATTTACTGAGTGTCTATCACATGCCAGTCTCCATGTCTGACTTCTGTGAGTATAATGGTGAGCAAAACTCAGGATTGCCTCTGCTTTTGTGGAGCTTAAAATCTTCAGAGAATGGAAGATTGCAAGAGTGACAAGAAAGGCACTATGCCACTTTGGATACTTAGACAAAGATTTACAGAAGGGTAAAATGGCATTTTGTATATATGAATTGTTGAACTATGTAAAGTTGGAATAGGAAAAAAATCCAAAAGTGACTTGAGTTTGCATAGGTCTTTTTTTTTTTTTTTTTTTTTGAGACAGGGTCTTTCTGTAGTTCAGGCTGGTCCTGAGCTCACTGTGTAGCCCAGGTGAGCCTCGAACTTACAACGGTCCTCCCCCCTCTGCCTCCTGAGTGCTAGGATGACAGGCGTGAGCCACCACACCTGGCACTGTGATATGTGGTACTGATTGCTGGTGGGTGTGAGTCACCACACCTGGCATTATTGTATGTGGTTACCTGGGATTGAACTCTGGACCTTGTACTTGCAAAGCAGGTGCCAGAACCGCTGAGCTAAATCCCTGACCAGTTCTTTTTTTATAGTAAACTATTTGGGGCCTTTTATTAGGTTGGCTTTATTAATTCTCATGATAGCCTGACAGGCCATACCATAACTTACACTAACTGAGCACATATTATGTTCCTATAAATACAGAGTTAGCACCAGGGACTGTCAAAATAAATAAGACATGGCTTCCACTCTCAAAGTGCTTATTTTCCCAGGGGGCAGGTTGTATTGCACACAAAACTCAAACCCAAGGCATAGTGTGTGAAAGGGCACAATCACCCCCTTTTCTCCTCCTCCCTCACAATGTATTTAGTGACATTTTCGTCTCTTGCACGCCAGCATTACTGGAGATAAAGACTAGTACCTCGTGTACAGTGGAAAGCAATCGTACTTGTGGATGAGTAGATGCATTCCCACGCTTACTACGCTGGCTCAGGCTTCCACCTGACTGTTGCCTACATGATCACAACCTGCCTTCTTGTCTGTAGCCATGCCACTTTCAAACCATCCTCAGACCTTAGCAAAAAAAAAAAAAAAAAAGAACAAAACAAAACAAACCCAAACCTTTACCCTGCAACTCTTGAGACTATTTAAAACCTGTCAGCTCTTCCTACTATGTTCTCGGGAACAACTTAGCACTTTTTAAAAAAATAATGTACATTGAACCCAGGGAGCACTGAGGTAAATCCCCATTCCTGTTTAAATTTTATTTTCAGACAAGGCTTTATCAAGCTGTTCAAGCTGGGCTTGAACTTGCAGTCTTTCTGCCTCGATCTCAGAGTGCTGGGATTACAAGTGTGCACCACTGTGCCAGAAGCTTAGGCTTCTGATGTCTGATACAGGTGTTTATTTGCGGCCTTCCTTACTGTCCAGCACCAGCATTTCCATATGGTCCAGTCAGGCTGCCATCTTTATGGCTTCTTGAGTGTGCCAATTCTTCCCCAGAAATTCTAGCCCTGACTCCTATTCCCATTGCCCACTACTGCTGAATGGAAGCTAAGAAGTAAGTTTCTCTATTCTAGGATAAACCCGCCAATGACTTCCTTATATCCATTCTTATATTCTCAGCATCCAATTTAGAAATAAGAAGGAGTTAATTATTAATGATGTAATTAACATTATCAAAGACTTCTAATGATTTTGTATATTACCAGATACAAGTAACTCCTGAAGTGATAACCCTGTTTTCAATTTCAGGTGAATATATGAGTTTGATGAGTCAACATCATAGTTTCCACAGAAGGTCAGGTAAATAATAATGACAAACCCTTAAAGAGATTCTCCCCTATTTTATGCATCAGTGAGGGACTAAGAATGTGGTCTCTTGTACCTCTGCCAGGGACAGAACACATCCCACATTTTGGTTTTAATATACTAGTTGAAAATCAACATGTCATTACAAGAGATCTCTTGCAATCTCACATAGGTTTGCCCCAGAAATTCTGAGTAGCATTCAGAAAGTTGGGCTGAAGGCCACAAGCTGATCACTTAGCTGCTTCTCTAGGGAAGACCATTTTCTTAGGAATGTGGGCATCTTCTTCTGGCTGCCTGGTTGACTGTTAACACCTGGCCTCTTGGTGCCATAAGAAGAAACTGTGTTAAAATATTTTGAGACTTCTGCTTTTAGTACAACTAGGAAGCTGTGAAGCGTGCAAATACAGCATGAAAATGAAGCCTGCTCTGAAGATGGTTATAAGACATTTCAGGCCCCCAATAAGTTTCACTTCAGTCTGTATTTTGGTTCTGTTGAGAGTTTTCAACACTGCCCCCAGCAAAGGCTCTGAGTCCAAGCCTCTTGTCTGACTTTCCCCTTCTTGACTGCCACTGCTTACTGGGCTCTTCAGGGCCAAACTGGGCAATTCTGACAGGGAGTGAAACATCTGGGGATAGGTAGATACACTGCTGTTGCCAGTGGCCACCATTCTAAACTGTCAAGATGTGAAGAGTGACTCCTAGACTTGGGAGCAGGTGCTCTGTCAGCTGAATGACTCCGGAGAGACCAGGGCTGTGACCTCTGTGGACCTTCAGAAATAAGGCAGCTCAGCTTATGATGTGTACCCCTTTCCCCCACTCCAAGATTGGGGCTGTGGTTGGCCTTTTGCTCTCGCTTCCCATCACCCTTTGACTTCTTGTCTGGTGGCCTGCTCTTAGACACATGCAGTTTTTGGCACAGTGCCTTCCTAGGCCTTCAGGACATGTGTCAAGTCAAGAAGTGTCTTCTATTTGTGTTTGCAACACTGAGCTTTTCTGGCATCTCACAACAATGCACAGAGGAGGCTATAGAATGGAGCCTCTGCCTTCTACTAAGTCAGAGCTTAATTTCCAGGCAGACATCTTGTGGCATAGGCTCTTAATTCAGTTCAGTAGGGGTGTTTCCAGCTAGCAAAATTAGACTTTCTTCCTAAATGTTCCTTTTCATTTAGTAAGTGAAAATTCAATGTTGCGGGCCGGGGATTTAGCTCAGTGGTTCCAGCGCCTGTCTTGCAAGCGCAAGGACCCGGGTTCGATCCCCGGTAACCACATACCTATACTGGATGTGGAGACTCACGCCCAGCAGCAACCAGTACCACATACCACAGTGCCGGGCGTGGTGGCTCACGCCTGTAATCCCAGCACTTGGGAGGCAG
This sequence comes from Petromus typicus, assembly GCA_004026965.1. Lineage (NCBI taxonomy): Eukaryota > Metazoa > Chordata > Mammalia > Rodentia > Petromuridae > Petromus > Petromus typicus. Next base: position 68,009 of record PVIR01002548.1, on the reverse strand, counting down.
AGGCAGGAGGATTGCTGTGATGAGTTTGAGGCTGAGCTCAGGGCCAACCTGAACTACAAAGCGAGACCCTGTCTCAAAAAACCTAAAAAAAAAAGAAAATTCAATGTTGCTACTTTTCTTACTTTCTTTTAATTATAGGAAATATGACATCCGTGTCTGTTTGTAAATACATATACTGTTGAAGGCAGAAATGATGGTGCAGACCTGTAAATACTAGCATTACAGTAGGCTGAGGCACGAGAACCACAAGTGTAGACAGATAGAGAGATAGAGATAGATAGATAGATAGATAGATAGATAGATAGAAGTTAGATTTTTAATGGAGGCTGAGGATGTAGCTCAGTGCAGACTCAGTTCAATCCCCAGTATTACAAAAAATACACGGTTGATAAAGTAGCATGATACATAATTTTTCTACCTTCTTCTATGCTTGAATCCTATATATTAGTCAATTTGTTTATAAAAAGAAATCATCCCTACTTCTGTCATTCTTCTGATTCTTATATTCTGATTCTGGTTGTCTGGCAGATAACCCATAAGTTTTGGGAGCCATGCGGGCAAGATCTGAAAGCAGAAAGGATTCTAGGGTTGATGCTGGGAACCCATTTTGCCATAGCCAATGTAGAAAAGCGATTCTAATAAGCCATTGTAATAAGCTGCCATTGGCTGGAATACATACAGCATTCTGCTATTCTCTCTAAGAAAGGAGTTATAATTATGATCAGGAAAACTACATCACTCAGATACTTAGATAACTACATCTTCAGTGATAATCCATGCTGTCTGAGAGTGAACAGAGACCTGGTTTTAGGCAGAAGTCCTAGAAATGCCTGTTAGAGAAGCATTTATGGAAGTTTGATCATGATTCATCCTCTGGAGAAGAGGGTTTGAGTAATTTAATTTTAATCATTTACTTTGCACAGAATATCTAAAAGATCTGGTTAAAGTATATGTGGCACCAGATTTCTAAATAAGAAATTTATGGAACTAATAGATCTGGTTTGAGTTGATGAAAATCACTTACCACATTTCTTGTGCTCAAAGTCCTTAGAGTGATCCTTAATGATTTCACATTCCAAATCCAAATGATGAGGGAATCCTATAGGTTTTACCCTCAAAGCGTATAAAAATCATGACCAATTCTGAATATTTCCCCTGCTATTATATCAATGTAAACCACAATCAGTATTTACCTGGATTACTAAACAGTCTCTTTCTTGGATTTGTGGGTCTACACTTTTCACAAAAACTGTAAATTATTCTTCTATTCACTCATCAAGTATTTTTTGCCCTTTATCTCTTCTCCTTGGGAACTCCAACTATACACACACATTAAAGCCCTTGAAGCTATCTCACACTCACTGAGACTCTGTTTATTTTATTTTTAATTCTATCTTCTCTCTTCTATTTTGGGTAGTTCCTTTTTCTATGTCTAACAGATTTGTTCATCCTTTCTCATGCAGTGTCTAATCTGCTGTTAATTCCAATAGAAAGCATCTTATTTCAGCTCTTGTCACTTGGATCTTTTGTTCTGCAACTTCTACATGTTCAGTTTTTAGCTTCATGAACATATGGAATACAACCTTAGTGTCTTTATATACTAATCCTATTACTGGTAATAATTTTAGGTTAGTTTCAATTGACTTTTATTCTCATTGTAGCTAGTATTTTTGTCTTTTGCATGTCATATATATCATATGTATATCATATATAAATATATATATATATATATTTTTACTTTGCATAAAGCTGTATTTTTTGGATGGAGGTTGGCGCTATAACATATCTCATTTCACTTATTTCAAGAACTAAATATATGTTCCTTAATCCCCACAGTATTCTTAAACTTTCCACTAGACAACTTACGTTATTATGAAGTTGGTACTTCAACAGAAGCAACTCCATACAAGTTTTCCTAAAAAATTTTCTTTGAACTAAGATTTTCATCTGTAGTTCTTTGTTACTTGGTAAATTGGAGTGGAGAAGATAGCATTTTATTCATCTCTTTTCCCTCTCTGCTTTTCCCATGTGTAATTATTTCCTTCTGTGTTATTGTAGTTATTTGTGATCCTGGCCTATGATAGTCCATGAGTGTGAGTAAGAGCCTGTGTAGATTCAGACTCCATAATACTGTACATCTAGACATCTATTGGTAGCCTCCTAATGGTCAAACAACATCAGGGCTATCCTTTTAATTGGAACATCGGTGGCATCGTTAAATAAACAAAAACCTTAGGTGAATGCATGGTAATACAAAGAACATGATTATCAACAGGCTTTATAAAATTTGTAAAGAAAAACCCATTCTGTTTCTTTCTGATGCTTCCATAATATAGTATAATCAGTATTTTTAGTAAAAATTGCAACTTAAATACATGTCATTTTCAAGTAGATTCAGATCATATTTGTTAAGCAATGAATGAATAATGACAAATGGAATTGGATCATAGCATTTCCTGAATCCAGGCTATTTAAATCTGCTCAAAAGTGTAAAGAATTAGGTAGCACAAATGTATTCCATCTTGAAAGGCTTTTGTTGTATAATTTCTATGTGGGGAAAAAAAGAAGGATAGATGACAGCTAATACATTTTTGTAAATGGAAACAGCATCTATAGTCTGCCTGAGGAAAAACTATGAAGATCATATTTCTGAATAAAAACAGGATTTCCTTGGTGGTTTAATTCAATGAGCAATTATGGTAAGACATTATTAACTCAGATACACTCATTTTCAATATGCAATCGCCTGGACACAGTAGAGGAAAACTTACTTTTATCTGGCAAAATTCTTTTTCATGATTCTTTCAGGCAATTTTTGTCACTATCATTTGTTGGGCTGTTATCCATAACTTTGAATCATTAGGTCCCTATTCTTAATTCAGGTATGCTTGTCATCTCCTGGCTACCCACACTTCCCCTGCAGCTCATTTGTGCCCTGTGTTCTGATCCTGATCACACAAAGCCAAGGCCTGGGAACCACCTTGGTAATGAAACTTCACAGGTGTAAAACTTTTCTCTTTCCAAAAACTTTTATTTAATCTTGACAAGAAACCATTTTGTTCCCCATTTTATAGGGATGAATATTAAGGCTCAGTGGGCAGCCACAAACATTATTCATCTTATGTTGCTACTGCTCTCCCACTTCTGTATAGATAACACAGTGACACTTCCTGGCTTCTTTATGATTGTGTGGAGTCAGGTGACTGGTCCTCATCATGGAGTGGTTAGTACAAGCAACATGCATTCCTTCTGGACTGAGCACTTAATTGTCAATGTCACACTTTCTGGAACTTATTTTTCTCTACACCACAGTGTCTGGCACTGTTCTTGGTTTTAGCTGCTGAGTGGCTGCAATAGACATGAGCATTAACTATGCTGCACTGGCATTTCCCAAAATGTCAAGTGGGCAAGTTTTCTGTGTCACTGAAATTTTTTAACCTAAGTTTCTAAATGTTCATCAGGCAAATGATAGGTAAAATTTTTCAAAATTATTTGACCAGAAAAAAAATGCTGCTTTTATGCATATAAATTCATAGTGTTAGTGTTCTGCAGGATGTGCTTTTGAGAGTCTTGCACTAAGCCCTCCATCTTTTGCCTGTGCACATTATTTCATCTTCCTAGGGCCATGGGCTTTGTTTAGAGATGTGGTAAGATAAGTATAGTTGAGACCTAGTGGGAGATTAGAGTTAGACTGAAGATAACTTACCAGCAAGATGAGTCTGAGTTGAACAGGGCATGGCTAGGAAGTGTACCCAAAGGAAGACTGCGTCCAGTTGAGAGTTCAAGCACAGTATGAGTAATAAGGGAAAGAAATGTAGTCATCTAGAGATAGGAGCAGATGGGGAACAGTTGAGCCTCTGAACATAAATGATAGAAGAATCCACAGATAAAGCAGATAACTGGCCAGGCAGTGAGCATGGAAAAGAAAGGGTCAAAGGTACATAGCCTTCCAAACAGCTACGGTTATATGTGCAAAAGTTTACACCTACAGAATGCACAAAGTGCTAGATACATTGATTAAAGTTCAGAAATTTAACTACTTGGTCCTACAGATGTCACTGATATCCCTACAGCACAGGCAAGAAATTCATCTGGTATTAAACAAATATTAAGAAATCAAATTAGAATTTACATCTGTACTAGGTTAGTTTCAAACACATGGTTTTAGCCATACCATACCTTACTGCTCTCCATAGCTCATGAAGCCTACCTCTTACAAAGCATATTTCCTGTTATATTAGATTTTCTGTCTTATTAACTAACCTAATTAATGAGATTTGAATCTATTAGCAATGAAGACTGGAGAGCACTAGCCCTGTAAAATATAATATGAGATTTTCATGTTGCAGTTTTGGGTAAGCCGTCACTCTAGTTCTTTCCTTCAAAGTTAATCTTCTAGGTAAATATCTTCTAAAATGACAATAATAAACATACTTTCAAGAATCATAATGAACAGAAATACTTTCTAATAATAGACAATATCATTTTTATCCCAAGAAGAAATGGCTCTGTGACTGGTGACATAAGTAAAAGTTGATTACAAAGTGATCTCTCTTATATGGATGGTTTTAGTCATTTGTAACTAGAGAATTCAATTTGAAATTGGTTAGTCTCTAAAAGAAGGTGACTTCTAATTTAGAATATCTTTTCTTCCCCTTAGACGGTTAAAAGATTGGATTTGGATCATTTAGTTTTCCCCCAATGTTTAGTTTCTGTGATTGGATCACAGAGATCAAGAGACATGAGTCATAAACTTTGTAACTAAAATATCTCTGATTCATCTAAAATGTGGATAAGTCAGCATATCAATTAACTTGAGATACTACTGACACTTTTCTCTTTCGTGACTAACCATCCAGACACAGAGAAAGTTGTTATCCTCACACTTTGTTTGCTGTGGTTTGGTTGGCCTTTTTTTGTCCTTGGTTATTTCTACACGACCTAAAACTAAGCTACAAACAAAGGCATTGATTGACTCAGTGAGTTGAATTACTTGGTGTTTAATTATGAACTACTTGGAGATTGTTAAAAATTCATGCAGTTTTGTATTCATGGTGGTACAGGTTTAAAAGTCATTAAGAAACAGCATGACTAGCTTAGATAATTAATATTTGGCTTGAAAAAGAAAAACATTGCAATTATGAACAGCATGACCTTTGGTCAATTATCTATCACATGCTTTTCAAGTGAACTCCGTGATCCAAGTGGATTTATTGTGAAATCTATCATCATTCATTCATTCATTCATTCACTCAGCACTTACTATTGTTAATGACTAGATGTCAGGAGCTCTACAGAAACTGTTCAGATACAGCAATGAACATATTTCAGTGATGTCCTCAAAGAGCTAATAATCTAGTAGAAAGATTTATATCTCTCCATCCAAAATCTTTTTATTAAAGATATATGTGAAAAAACAAGTTATAGTTATACCAGAGTAATTCAAAGAAGAGAAATTTTGATTTCAGCTGGAGAACATAGGTAAAGCTTCATAGAATTGCACAATTCTGAAAGCCAATGGTGAACAAAGAAGGCATGATCAGAAAGCAAAAAAGTCACACGACACTAGAACTGGTACTCTGGCAAGGCCATTACTGAGAAATATCTGTCCCACCTGCACAGAACATGTGCACTGGCTTCTTACAGGACCACTGCACAAGACGGAGACCCAAAATCTGTATCTAGGCAGTAAATGTTGGGATTGCACTGGGACTTACATAGGGGTCTAAGGGCCAATGATATCTGGCAGACAACTCAGGAAGAAAGCATTTCTTAAGGGTTCAAAATGTTAGAAAGAAAGATATTTGCAATAAACAATTTACAAACATTAACCCAGAAATTAAACCAAAAGATTAACAATAGCAAAAAAAATAAAAATGAAGACAAACTCAAATAAGACCCAAACCTGGAATTGCTGATCTCCAAAGGAAAAGTAAGGGACCAGTGAAACAAATAACCCTGAAATACAAGCACCTGGACTCCCTAAACTGACAAGAAAAGAGGATCTGGGAAAAAATGTAATCATAAATAATCACTCAAATAACAGCGCAGATGATAATTGCAATGAAAGACACAGATAAAATAATACAGGATGTCAGGAACATGATGGAATCCCAGAGTACAAATGAAATCCAATAAAAACAGTCAAATGGAAACTCAAGAGATTAAAAACTCCATTGAAAGCTTACACAGCAGACCTAATAAATCTGAAGATAAACTTTTAGACATAGAAGACAAGATTGTAATTAGTGACCAGGAAAGGAGAGATTTCTTAAAAATATTAAGGGACTATGAGAAATCTGTCCAACAGCTGCTAGGTAATGCAAAGAATTACAACATAAAACTGATCAGAGTCAATGAAAAAAGCTGGAGAGAATACCAACGACATTAAAAAAAAAAGTTCACAGATGTAATGGTAGAAAACTTCCCAAGAAAAAGAAATTTGACATACAGACAAGTGAGGCATACAGGACTCCAGCTAAATGCCCAAAGGGGGGAAAAATTTACACCTAAGCATATAACAGTCACCATACCAGAGACTTAACAGAAGAAAGACATATTGAAAGCAGATAGAGAAAAGAAACAAACCACATACAATGAAAAACCCATTAAAATTACAGCAGACTTTTCAACACAAACCAGCAAATCAAGGAGACCCTAGAATGAAGTATTTCAAGCCCTAAAAGAAAACAACCTCCAATCTAGATTGATTTATCCTGCAAAGCTCTCTTTCAAAATCTGTGGGGAAACAAGATACTTCCACACAAAAGAACACTTGAGAAACATGAATATCATTTCTGTTACAAAATATTCTAAACAATATCCTAGAAGACAGTGAGGTTCACAACTCCATGAGGCCTAATAGAATGAAGCCACTAGGCAAGACAAGAAATTAAATGGCAGGGAGGAAACTAATAATAACAAAAAAGCCACTTACAGTCAAATATCATGTCAAGTATACATCAACACATATGAGTTATAACCATCAATGTTAATGGCCTCAATTCACCAATTAAAAGAAATAGACTGGCAAAATAGATCAAGAAATAAGATTCAACAATAGGCTATATTGAAGAAACACACTTAATTAAAAAAGAAATCCATAAACTAAAAATAAAAGAATGGAAAATAATTTTCCATGCAATAGGGAACTGCCAAAAAGTAGGAGCAGGTATCTTACTTGCAGACAAAATTGATTTCAAACCAAAACTGATTAGGAGAGACTAAGAAGGTCACTATATTCTTATGTAGGACTCAGTCCAAGAGGAAGAGATGACAACCATATGTATACATACACACACACACACACACATACACACACACACATATATATATGTATATATATATATATATACATATATATATGTATATATATCAAATGTTAGTGCACTCAACTATATAAAATAAATATTAATGGACATGAAAAGCCCAAATAAGCACTAATACAGTAATAGTGGGAGACCTCAACACTCCACTGTCACAAATAGATCAACTAGACAAAAAGTCAAAAATGGAATACTAAAACTGAATCATACTTTTGAACAAATGGACTTAATAGATGTCTACAGAACTTTCCACCTCACAAAATCAGAATACACATTCTTCTCAGCTGCACCTGGGTCATTTACCAAAATAGATCACATATTAGTTCACAGAACTTGTTTAAATAAATGCAAAGGAAATGTAAGTATACCCTGTATTCTGTCAGACCACAGTGCCTTGAAATTGGAGATTAATAACAAAACAAATTCTAAGAACTTCATAAATATATGGAAATTAAATAGTGCTCTCCTGAACAACCACTGGGTCATGGATGAAATTAAGGAAGAAATTGGAGATTTTCTACAATTAATTGATAATTCCAATACAACATACAGGAATCTAAGGGACACAATACAGGCAGTTTATAAGAAAAGCTCATAGCAGTGAATGTCCATACTAAGAAATCATAGTGAGCTCAAATAAACAACCTAACACTGAACATCAACTCCTAGAAAAGGAAGAATAAGATAAACCCAAAAACTCATAAGAGGGAGGAACTGTAAGGATCAGAACAGAAATTAATGCATTGGAGACTAAAAATGATACAAAACCCCAATGAATTGAAGAGTTAGTTCTTTCAAAGAATAATCAAAATCTACAAACTTTTAGCCAACCTTACCCAAAAAAGAAGGAAAAGGCACAAATACATGGCATTATGGATGAAAAAGGTGAAACCATAACAGATCCATCAGAAATCCAAAGGACAGTAAACACCTACTTTAAAAATCTATACTTCAATAAGATGGACATCACAGAAGAAATGGATGGATTTCTAGACACATATGAATTTCAAAGCTGAATGAAGAAGATATAAAAATGCTAAACACCCTAATATCAATCATGAAAATTGAAAATGTAATTAGGAACTTACTGACAAAGAAAAGTCCTGGTCCTGATGGCTTCACTGCTGAATTCTGTAAGAAATTCAGAGAACTAATGCCACTACTTCTCAAGCTCTTTAATGAAATCGAAAGACAAGCTCTTTAATGAAATTGAAAGAGAAGCAAGACTCCCAAATTCACTCCTCAAAGCAACTATTACCTTGATTCCAAAAGCAGAGAAAGACCCAAACAAGAAAGAGAACTATAGGCCAAACTCTTTAATGACTATAGATGCAAAAATCCTCAATGAGATACTAGCAAATAGAATTCAGAGTATCATCAAGAAGATCACACACCCTGATCAAGTTGGACTCATCACAGTAATACAAAGATGTTTCAATATATGTAAATCAATAAATATAATGTACTGTATTAACAGACTCAAGGACAAAAACCATATTATCATCTCAATAGATGCAGAAAAAGCATTTGACAAAATCCACCATCCATTTGTGATTAAAATCCTACAGAAAATCGGAATAGATGGTCTTTATCTCAACCTGATTAAAAACTACTTATGAAAAACCAACAGCTAGCATCATACTAAATGATCAGAAACTGAAACCTTTCATACTAAAATCAGGAACATGATAAAGACATTCACTATCACCACTCCTGTTCAATATATTTCTGGAAACATTAGCCACAGCAGTTAGATAAGAGAAAGAAATAAAAGGAATAAAGATATGAAAAGAAGAAGTTAAGCTGACACTATTTACTGATGATGATATCCTATATACACCTCAAAAACTCAACCAAAAAACTGCTTGATTTAATTGCCAAGTTCAGTACTGGTATAAGATCAACACCCCCAAATCAATAACTTTCTTATTAGACTAATAATAGACTCACTGAACAACAAATAGAGGAAACAATTCCTTTCACAATAGCACCCTCCAAAACAAAGTATTTAGCAGGCAGTCTAGTTGAAGAGGTAAAAGACCTCTTCTCTGAAAACTACAGTACTCTGAAAAAGGAGATTGCAGATATCAGAAAATGGAAAGATGTTTCTTGTTCCTGGTAAGGAAGAAACAATATCGTCAAAATGGTTATACCAAAAAAAACAAAAAAAACAAAAAAAACCACTGTGTAGATTCAATGCAATCCTAATTAAAATCCCAGCAGCATATTTCACAGATCTAGAGAAAATAATTCAAAAACTCATCTGGAACCAAAAGAGACTTAGAACAACAAAAGCAATTCTAGGAAATAAGGGCATGGCAGGAGGTATCACAATCCTGAAATTGAAAATATACTAGAAAACCACTGCGAAAAACTGGATGATACTAGCAAAGAAATAGACCTGTGGGTTAATGGAGTAGATTCAAAGATGAAGAAACAACTCCACACATTCGGAACTACCTCATATTTGATGAAGGAGCCAAATACCCTCAATAGAGGAAAAATGGCCTCTTTAATAATCTGTGGTGGAAAAATGGGGTTTCTACTTGCCAAAGATTAAAGCTAGATCCATGTCTTTCACCATCACTAAACTAAAATCAAAGTAGATTGAGTTGTGTCATATGCTTGGACAAATTCTCATTGTTGAGTGCAATCATGATGTGTATATGTAATGTACCAATAAAGATTTCAGGGTTTTTTTAAAAGTAGATTAGAGACCTAAATATTAAAAAAGAAATGGGATGGAGATTCAACTCAGTGGTTCCAGTGTCTTCCTTGCAAGTGCAAGGTTCTGAGTTTGATCTCGAGAACCATGTACCACAATGCTGGGTGTGGTGACTCTCACTCACCAGCAATCAGCACCACATATCACAATGCCTGTTATGGTGGCTCATGCCTTTACTCTCAGCACTTGAGAGGCAGAGGCAAGAAGATTTCCGAGTTTAAGGCTTGCCTGGGCTACATAGAGAGCTCATAGGGAAAGACTTTATGAACAAAACCTCAGCAGCTCTGGAACTACAAGAAATGACAAGTAGAATCACATCTCATTAAAAAGCTTCTGTGCAGCAAGAGAAACCTCCAACAGAGAGATAAGATAACTCACAAGTTGGGGAAAAATTTTACCAGCTGTTTCTCAGACAAAGGACTACTATCTAAAGTATATAAAGAACTTAAAAATGATCAACCCCCCCCCCATTTAAAGACACAATAGAGAAATGGGCATCTGAAGTGCATAGACACTTTTCAGATGAAGAACTAAAGGCAGTGAAGAATCATGAGAAAATGTTTCACATCAATGGTGATTCAAGAGATGCAGATCAAAACAATGCTGAGATTCTACCTCACTCCAGAAAGAATGGCTGCTATCATGAAATCACTCAACAACAAATGCTGGTGGGGCTTTCGGGAGAAAGGAACCCTTCTGAAGTGTTGGTGCAAATGTAGATTGGTGCAACTACTGTGGAGATCAGTGTGGGAATTCCTCAAAAAGCTAGGATTAGAGGTTCCATTTGACCCTGCTCTTTTCCTGCTAGGTATATACAGGATGTATACCTATGTTTATAGCAGTTCAGTTTGTAATAGCAAAACGCTGGAAACAGCCCAAATGCTCATCAGCTGGAAACTAGATAAAGAAGGTGTGAGGGTTTTTATGAAATAGAGTATTATTTAGCCATAAGGAATGATAAATTTGAGATATTTATACTTAAATGGATATAATTTAAGGTCATACTCAGAAGTGAAATACTTAGGATACAGATGTGGTAAATACCATATTGTTTCTCTAGTGTGAGAAACTGAAGGTGTAAATAAGGTCCAGAATGTATGGTAAGTATTGTGAAGTGGGAATTAAATATTCAAAGGGAAAAGAAAGGAGGAGGGTTAAGGGAAAGAAAAATTGTGATGGTAAAAACAAATGGGAAGAAAGCTTATGTATACGGAGTATTGGGAACGTAGAGAGGGCCCAGGAGTGGGCAAGAATGAGAATCAAAATATATCCTGTATAAGTACAAATTTTTAATGTTGAATATGATCATAATGTATATCTAAAGTGTATTAGTAAACTTAATTTTAAAAATGAAAGCAAAAATTCATGAATGATTAAGGTGCAACTGGGAAGTGAAACTAAAATATTCTAACAACTATAAATGCATAGCAAATGGTACTCCTTCCCATTCTCTGTCACTTGTAAGAATTGCTTGAGTATATTGTTAAAATTACTTTTTTTTAGTAGATATGGATTGCATTAGAAGATTCTGCATTTCTGTCCAGTTCCCAAGTGATTGCCCATGTGGTTGATCCGTGGACAATATTTTAAATAGGAAGGTCATAGGATGCGGTTCTAAAAGTCAAAAATGAAAGTGTACTCAGAGTCAGTGTGATTCATATCATAAACCTGACATAGTTTTGGAAGAAGACCAAGTCAATGAGCACTGGAGTGGTAGAGAACGTCTCTTAGAGGAAGTAGCGCTGAAGCCACAAACTGAAATAATGATGGGCTTAATTAAAAATATTGGAGGAGGCAGAGATTCTAGACAGGTAAAACAGGATGAAGAAAGGAGCAGGGGAAGGAATGCATGTGGTCTATCAGGTGACAATGAGCAAACTGAACTTGCTGCAGTGGAGGCTCTGTGCAAGGGATTAGTGGGTTGTAATGCAAAAGAACAATATTAAAATAATATTTTGGAGACTTGTAATGGTCAGACTAAGCTGTTTCAAGATTTGCTTGCATGCAGGTGTGGTATGAGAAGGATACATACTGCAAAGTTGAAACCCACTATCACAACAAATAACCCACAAAAGTACTATCCTTGTTACTTAGCCATGACCCACTGCACTGGGCCTTCCTTAATGGGAAGCTTTTACAATTCTGTGTAGAGCTGTCGTGTGGGCATCTTGGCACACAAGTCTAGGAAAGTATCTGCTTGGTTTTGGCTTCCAAAGAGGCTGTATTTACTAATGTTCAGTGCTACAGAATACCAGCAGGAAATATCAAGAATTAGTTAGAGTTCAAGGACTAAAGCTTTAGAGGAAAGTCGGGTAAATGATTCATATTTGTAGACAATAATTTTAGCCCTTCAGGATGACGAATTTTCCCAAAGAAGAAGTTTGCAGGAGGGGTACATAACATTTCCTGCAGAGTCAGTGACCCCTTCAAAATTCAATGAAATTATGAATCCTTTCATCCAAATGAGTAAAAAACTGCATATGAAAACACAATTTGGCATAAGCAGACAACCGTTTTCTGGAAGCCTCTAAAACTTGTCCGTTTCTCCCTAAAACTAGAAACTGGCTTCTAAAGAAAAAAAATGTTGGTACTATAACATTTTGAAAGAGGAAGCAGTGAAATAGAACAAAACAAAAATCAAAAGAGGCCTGGAATGTTGGCACACACTTGGAATTTGAGCATTGTGGATTACAGTTCGAGTGTAGCCTGGACAACTTGAGGAGAGCCTGTGTCAAAATAAAGAAAATCAAAAATAAAGGTGTAGCTCAGTCTAAAAGCCGTGGGTTCAGTCCTTAGTACTGCAAAACAAAACAATGAAATTCTTATCTCTATGACTTCATTATAGGATTATCCAAGCCATGAGAAAGGAGATGTTCTAGAAGGACAAGTCAACATTACTATATACATATAGGTCAATAAGGAATAATATATTGGGTCAGGCAAACACAAGGCTGATATGCAAATGAGGGGATGGAGTAACATGTTGAGAATATAAACTGCCAAGAGCATTAAGGAGCAAGTAAACAATGAGAAGCTAGAGTTCGGAGAAAGATAAAAAATGAGATATGAAAAAGATGGATAAGACAGAGAGGTCAGAAGCAGTTTGACAAAGCTCATATTAGTAAATTAGTGTGAGAAACTGAAGCTTATGTATATGGGGGCAGGGAGTTGTAGGGACGGCAGGAAATAGGGAAAATGAGAATCAAGATGTGTCGCATACAGGTGCAAATTCTCAATGTTGAATGTGATCATAATGTATGTATAAGATGTACCAATAAAATCAATTTAAAAGAATTTGAGTTTGTCGACTGAGGAGGCATCGAGTTGGCAGCTGGAGAAAGGTTTAGAGTTGGCTGTTGTGAACAGAGGGAGGCCAACAGACATGAAATCAAGCTTTGCAATCAATGTTTGATAGATTGCTGATTATGGAATGTACCGAGCTTCTGCTCTCACAGTGTCCCTCTGTGCCAGTTCTTCTCAGCATATTTGCTCCAACTTCTATTCTTCTCATGTTAGTATAAGCCCGTTTGCTCTAAACAGCTTTGCATGAATGGTTCCTTTCCCAATCAGACCAGATCCTTCCTATGGAGAGGCAGTCTGATTGATATACCTGATTCATTGGAGGAGCAGCTATTGATAAAGAAATAAAAACACTACACCTATCATAACAAATTCACTTCCTTGAAATTACTGTACATGCATGCATATGGCGTGCAATTTTATATTAAAATGTAAATGTAAATTGAGAGTGTCAGATAGCAAACCAGCAGGAATTAGAAAAGTATAATGGTTTTTGGCATAGCACCCAACATAGTGAATTCCAATTTGGGGCAGCTGAATCTACGCAGATTTTTGGTTTTCTTTGAATCCTGGAGAAAGGTTTAAACACCCTATGGAAAAGTTATGTGACTTACAAGATATAGAGCCTGATCCAGCTAATGTGGTGAGACACAAATTTTACAGGCAAAATATAAGGTGTTGGTGCCTGCCAAAATTGTGAATCCTTTTGTTATATGGATTGAAATGTAACAACTACCATCAGCATAGTCAGTGTCCAAATTATTCTATTCACTCTTATATCAGCTCTGATATATGGTATTCACCAAGATTATAGGCATAAAGCGCCTGACACAGGACCAGGGATGTGCCCAGGTTTCTTGGGAGAGGTCGTTTTCCCTTTCCCCTTTCTACTTAGTGATGGCAGACAGCTTGGGATGCAGGGAATCCAGTCTTAGCAATTAAGGCTTCTGTCTACAGTGTATCTTAAATTTAATTTTAATTCATAAATAGTTACATTTTCGAACCTCCACATGAGTTTTGTCTCCACTTGTCCACATTATAAAAATGCAACACCAGATGACACATTTTGGCACTACATTTTATCTCCATTTGAGAGACATAGAACTGTGATGGGTAGTTGGCAGAGGTGTATGTCTGCATTTCTAGCTGGTCGTAGCGTTTTACTCCTCTTTGAAGCTCTAAAAGAAGTCATTTGCGTCTCCTAAGCTGTGAGAAAATGGCCAGATTCTCTAAGATGCCAACATTTTACTGTCACTGATTCCTTCAGGATACAAGAGCACACTGAGCAGTAATTTATAGCATTTTAACAAAATTACCAACCTGGAGAGCTTTAAAATATGAGGCTGCAGCCTATTAGCTCCTCAGATGTTTTGTGTAATATGTGCACAGCACTGTCTAAATCGGAAAACATTTGCTGCAAACATAATTGCCCTTCCGGGGTTTTTTTTTAGATGAGAAAGCACTGAACCTAAGCCTTCAAATAGGAAGACATGGATTCTGAGCCATCAGAGGTCACAGATGCCACACAGAGTCGACAGAACACACCTATAGAGAGCAGAAGAGATATACCCAGTCACATGTGACCATTTAGTCAAACATATGGCAGTGACAATTTCCACATTTGATGACATTCTTTCTTTTGGGCATCTCATAATCAATCAACCACTGTTTCAGAGGGTCTACTGTGTGTGAAACCTCATGCCTACATCCATGACCTACCCACCTGGTTGGACTCAGAAGACTTTGCCATAATTTGCTCATTATTTTGCAATATTTCCTAGATTTCTGATGAAATTCTAAGGAGCAGTGTAGGTATAGGCTCAATGCTTTCCTTAACATTGAGAAAAAGAAATACAAGGAAATTAGAATCTTGTCATAAATTATAGAATGTTAATGTTGAATCTTTTTGTGTAGAGTTGGATTTGTTTTGTGTATAAATACTTTTTGTTCTGAGGGGAAGCTTCTGTTAGAATGTTTGAAGAAGAGGATGGGAACTGACAGTTAATGAACCTCTACAATATATATATATATATATATATATATATATATATATATATATATATATATATGCTTGGAAAATGTAACAGAATTCTGATTGTGAAGTATCGCTTGTTGTCTTTCACACCAAGTATACATATTATACTGTACTCCTGTCCTGCCCTTCACTGTCATAGGCAAAGGATGCCATTATAGAAATGAAAAGAGAATGAGAACTAAGGCTGTGACTTCCAAATTACAAATGTTGAGGTCCAGGGGGTCTAGAGATGGGACTAGTTCCAATCAGTCCCCTCCCCCACTCTCAGTATAGGCTTTCTGAGGGATAGTGTAGCATCCTCATCAAAGCACAGCCACCACACACAGGCCACGCAAATGCAAATTTCAACTCCACCACAGTGTAGATATGTGACTTTGGACAAGGCTTTTGACTTCTTGGTGCCTCAGTTTCTCCATTTTTAGAATATTCTCAGCAGTAGTTCTGACCTTACTGGGTCATTCTGAGGACTAAGTTTGTCAAGAGTTTAGAACAGTACCTGGCATGTTATAATGGTGGCCATCCTACAATTGATAGTTACTGTTGATGTTGTTATGTAAAAGAGAAACAGCAGGAGTGAAAGCAAGAGAAGGTCGTCCCAAGAATCAGATTCCTGCAGTTTGAGGCTGAGGACAGAGAGATGGTAGGATTATGGGAACTGAAGGCTAGTTTGAGGATTCAGAGAGATCTCTCTCCAAGGCCATGATGGCTCAGGAGAAGTAGCTTAGAAATGGAAGGAGTGCCTCTGGGCTAAAGGTACTGAGACAGCTGCTGAGCAAGAAGAAAGAATAGGTGGATAGTTTCCCATGCACCTCAGATGAGGCTTGGAGCAAGGATAAACTGGCATGAGAAAAGGATATACCAGGAAGAATGAGGGACAGAACAGCAAGTGTGCATGTGCCATGATTTGAATGCTTCCCCCTTCTGAAATTCATGAGGGAATTTAATTTCCACTGCAGCATTACTATAGGGGAGGGGATCTCTGAGAGGTGATGCAATGTGTTCTGCCCTCCTACGTGGAATTAATGCCACTGTCCAAGAGTGAGTTGTAGGCTGGTGCTGGAGCACAGTGGTAGAGCATGTACTTAGTGTGGGTGAGGTCTTGAGTTCAATCTCTGTAACACACAGAAAGACATACACACACACACACACACACACACACACACACACACACACGGACACATGTGCATGCCAGGAGTTTGGTATTCTTCTTTTTTTCTCCTACCTTCTTCCATTTAAGGACTCTACAAGAAGGCTGCCACTAGCTGAAAGGCTGGTGCTTTGTTTTTGAAACTGCTAGCCTGCAGAGTTATGAGAGTTAAATCTCTGTTCTTTGTGTATTGCGCAGTCTCAAATATTCAGTTCTAGCCAAAAAAAAAAAAAGGCAGAGGTGCTGGCTTGGGGGGGAAGATGCTAGCTAACTAATGACCAGATATACTTGACTCCAGGACCCCAGTGGTAAGTAAAGTGAGAGCCCCTGGTGACCTGGCTAAGATTGGCTGTCTGCCATCTAGCATAAAGGGAATGAGGAAAAAGGAGGTAAATTGATACATACAGAGAAGATTCATATATTTTACATCTTTGTGATTAAGGCCTGAGATTCACACCTGAGACAGAGGTTGGATTCTTTTAATAGTCACAACATACTATGCAGTGTTTAATAGTATGTTCACTTTAGAGATAAGGAATGTGAAGCTGAGGATGCTGAGGTAACTCACCTTAGGTCACAGGGCTAGCAAATGACAGAGCTAGAATTCCAACCAGGTCTCTGAGTCCAAAGGCCAGGCCTGAGCTTTCACAAAGGCATTGCTCCCCAAGAGCTGAGAGGGTGTGGACAAGACTACACGAATGGCAATACGGCAGGACGACTCTGCAGACCTTGAGCTGGTCCCTTCTATGTGACGGTACAAAATTCCCAGCCAGGGTGATCACCTCAGCCTGGCTGGCCCTTCAACATTCACCTGGCAAGTTTCCCAGAAAAAAACAAGGTGGTGATTTCATTGCCAAGGAAGGAGTTAGATAACACTCATTTGAGCTCTTTTCACATGGTGTTATTTCTTACTGTATGAAATAAATATGTCAGACATCAGACCCTCAGTGACAAGAAATCTCCAAGAACATCTTGGGTACTGTTTGTGAAAGAAGGCTTAATCCAAAGATTGGTGTGTCACTGGAACAAAGATACTCTAAACCTTTAAGCTTGGAATTGTTTTGGCAGCTAAGCCCTGCACTGCCTCCTGATTCAGACAGACAGTTTCTCTAATTGATTTATCTCTTCATAGGCTGTTTTGCCATGCCACTGTCTCACCTATAATGTTGTGCTTTTTGAATCTAACTTCCACCGGTTATTTTCCATACTAATGCATATACAACGATAGATCAAAAATTAATTAAAAGAGATCCAGGATCTGACAGAAGGAGTCTCAAGCTAATGCACTGATCTGGAAACAAAGGAAATCCTAGTTCCAGCATCCACCCTGCTAATTAGAGCCCATGTTAAAATGAACCCTAGGAGGTGCAGTGCAAGCACCAGAGGGCATGACTGCAGCAAATTTTGCTTGTTTGGTACTGAGAAAGCCCCTGGTAGAGAGCCTTTATCGGAGTTGTATTTACCTTACTCTCAATAAGCTTTATTCAGCTAGCTGAGCCACAAAATATAAGCACTTTGTAGATTCACACATAGTACATGATGTGCTTTTATTTATAAGAATCTCCCTTATGTATGCAAAGAATATTGGATCTTAGTTCCTTTCTGTGTTTGGAAATCTGGCTGAGCTTATTCAAATCTGCATGGACTTACCTCTAAGCAGCATCTCATTGGGATGCTTTCATTGCCTAATGCTAATATTACAGTTTGCCTTGATTTGTTTGGTTTCACTTTACTGCTTAGTAGGGTATATCATTTTCAGGAATCGATGATCACAGACAAAATAACACAATGAGACGCTGATATCCACAGAGAGGTGCTATTTGATGTTTTATGTAGATGATAAGACTCTCCCCATTGGTATGGAGGCTCAAGACAGAGCAGCCGTAAGTGTGACCTTCAGAATCTGGAAGAATGGAGTCCACTTCTGATTAGCCACAGTTATCATATGCTCTTTGTAAACTGTTTGCATTAATTTTAATACCTTTATCAGCTTCCTACAACTCCATATCTTCTCTCACTCCAACTTCTCTTATTGACTGGAAGAATAAAAATTATTTACATTCTCATTTGCCAGGAATGATGACCTATGTGAAATCCAGAAACAATTTGAAAAGTAGGTTAAATTAAAATATGAAATATTCTAACTCAGACAGAGGACACAGGCAAAGTCACATTGAAATTGATTTGAGTTTTTTGGACCTCTTGGTTTAGCTGCACCATAGTCCTCACCCCTTTATAGACTATCAGGAGTTCGCTGTAATTTCCACTTGGTGTTGAATCACGCATGTATGAGCAGACATAAGCTAAGCAGCATGTACATCTTCCATATGGAACTGTTACACAAATTACCCAGCTGATGTTGAAACAGTGAAAATAAGAGGCAAATCTTGCTGGAACTCTGAAAATTATGTGAAGAATATAGAATGAAAAAAATTGGCTTTCAAGATTTTATTTTGTCTACGCCACTCATTGTTCTGTTATCTTTCAAATAAAAATGGCTGTTGACTATAGAAATTTGGGATAAAATTCATGAAATTTGCATTTTGGAGGGCATAACAAATGAGTTTCTCAGCACAGATGCACATATGAACCAAGCAAACTGTTTGTACCATGGCGAACCTAGCAAATCACTCTTCAGATATCTGTGAAAAGTTTAAATGCTTTCTCTCAGACTCTTTTTGAAATAGGAAAGTGAATCTGTGTATTTGAGAAAAACACTGATAAAAAAGTACCATGTATTGTCCAAGTAACTCATTAAGTCTTAAAAAGACTTCTGTTGTTATACAGGCTTAAAAAATAAGATCCTGTTCATCCTGGAGAAATCTGGAAGCTGATGTTGGTTGTGAATGTTGTTAAATTCTTTCTTGTTGCATTGGTCTTTTTAATAGTTCATTTAAGGAAATATTCTCAAATAAAGTATAATAGCCTTTATATTATTAATGAAGGTAAAAAAGAAAGTTGAACACTAGGGAGTTTTTCTCTCTATTTTATATGAACTGTTGTACTTATATGGTTAAAATACCAGGGTTACTTTTTTAGTATCTGTTGATGTTTTATAGGTAAATAATGTTATAATATGTTTCTGGTAAATCATTTTATTATTTTCAATCATAATACATATGTCTAGTTTATATCCTACTGCAAAAGAAAGAGTGCCTGCCCACGATTGACAAAATGTCTTCTCTGCTAACAAGAACAATGGGTCAAGCCATTCAATGTTTGGTTAATCCCTTTGACATAGTGGTTGCAGGGAGATCACAGATTTGAGCTTCATGTTGATTTAGGACATCAGGAGTTAAACTAGTCAGAAACCTGGTCTCCCAGGTAGTCCACAATACAGCCTGAAAAGATGAAGAAAACAACGGATGAGGTCTGTAAATCTGAGGTGAAACCTTGCTGCTTTCAGTAAGAAGCTATGATGGGACCTGGCACAATCACTTCCCTTCTCTGTGACTATGCTTCTCATCTTCAAAGAAAGAATAACAACATACCTCCTATTTCCTAACGTGGGTCAAATGAAAGGCTTTTGCCAGCCATACAATGCCAGAGAATTGGTCTGGATTCTTATTGAGAAAGGGTATTGCTGTTCTCCTAAGAGAATGAAGGAGTCATTAGTTGTTTATCTTTATGTCATGAGTAATATATGATTTGTTGTTGTTTAATAACTATAGAATGTTTATATTCCACTAGGATGCCAGCTGGCGTCATTTAAACTGAAGTCAAAACAGATAAATAAGGAGATAGATCATATTAGAACAAATAGTGAGAGGGCTGGTAATTGTGATATGTTAATGGTTATGCTGACATGAGTTTCCATGCCCAATTATTCAGCTGGGGATTTATGGAAAATGGTTTATCTTCTTTGTTTGGATGTACTTTCTCTCAATCCAAATTTCCTTGTTTTGAAAAACCCACAAGCCATAAAGAGCCTTTACAGTTTAGTTCCAAGAACATGCCGTGTGCTCTGGGTGTTAGCAATTGGTGACACTGAAGAAAGAACCAAGTCATTTTCTGTACTCATTTTTTCATGACACAATGTCACAGTGACATTCTCAGTCTCTTAATCACTCAGGTCAAGCAATATCGCTGTCTCTCAGCACCAAGCGAACAGTCAGGACTCCAGTTGTGCATGGTATGCCTTGAGTACAAACTCCCAACTCTTGCAATAAGCACCCCCAGGCCACCTCTGCCAACACCAGTGCAGCTATGGGTCCCTTCTATATGCAACAGTAAGTATAAAAGACTGGTGAAAATGATCATACCTTTGAAACTAAATCTTGGATACAGTGTGTAGTCTTAACGTGTCAGGGACAATTGCTGTCATTTTGGAAGCACTTGTACTTGAGGTATACTAAGATATCTCTACTGGAACTGTTAGTGGCAACTATATTGGAACCAATGGCAGACACTTGTGGAAGGCAAATTTAACAGGCATTTTCAATTCCCTTCTCCACTTCTGCCTGTAGATACTAGAAACCCAGGTATTTGTAGCTAGATTTAGTCAAAACATGTCAAGGGCTTGGGGAAATGCTTGTGGTTTCCTGATAGCTGGGTGCACGTCTTCTTTTCATTCTTTCTACTGAAACGCAGGTATAATGTCTAAAGCTACAGCAGCATTCCTGTGACTGTGAGGTGATAAGACTCTCCACAACTACTGAAAGCAAAAGCAAAAGTAAAATGAATAAAGAGGGAGCAAAAACTCCTACGGGTGTAGCTAAGGAGGGAGATGGTAAGAGCCTAAATTCTTGAAGACACTACAATACTGTCTGCCCAACTATGGGATGGCTGACTTGATACTTTTAAAATTAATAATTAAATTAATAAAGTCAATATCCTGTAGTTTCAAACAGTATTTTCCAGCTACTAGTTACTTCAAAAACATTCTGAATAAATATAAATCACAATAAGGCATGACAATTTTAGATAGACGGAGAACACTTTTCTTCGTGAATATCCATGACTTCTATCTCTTGGACTGCCAAGGCAAAACCCTTATAAATTAATATAGAAGGATGAGTCTAACAGTAAATTTCTCATGAGACATTATTTTGATATTTAAATTTTGAATTATTCAGGGCTAGTGGATCCCATCCAAATTTAAATTCTTACATTTTATTCTGTACTGAATTATAGCAATATTTTGCTATTTAATACCTTGCACAAGAGCAAATAAACTTACAGTCCTGCAAGTTGAACAAGGAAGCATCCTTAAATCTCTTCTTAAAAGTCAACATAAACAGACTTCCAATAGCAGACGACAATGGCTATAGTATATCTGCCTATACAGCCTATGAAAATTAAAAAATAAAACAGAAGCAGAAAGGAACTGTACATGGAAATAATGCCTTTACCATAGTTTGAAAACAAAGTATGGCCAAACTCTAAAGTAATTCTAAGAAAAATGTCAATTCCTACAGTGTGATTGTTCAGAGTTCTGGTCCATGTGTACCCCATTGTGTAATTCTGAGGTGGGCAGAGGCAGAAGAAATACTTCAAAAAAGATAAAAAAGTGAAACTATTACTGTTTATTTTAGGATTTTTTTTTTTTTTTTTTGAGACAGGGTCTTGCTTTGTGGTTCAGGCTGGCCCTGAGCTCAGCCTCCAACTCACATCACAATCCTCCTGCCTTTGCCTCCTGAGTGCTCAGATGACAGGCGTGAGCCACCACGCCCGGCACTGTGGTATGTGGTACTGGTTGCTGCTGGGTGTGGGTCTTCACACCCAGTATTGTTATGTGGTTACCGGGGAATCAAGCCTGGGCCCTTGCGCTTGCAAGACAAGCGCCGGAACCACTGAGCTAACTCCCTGGCCCTATTACTGTTTATTTTAAATATAAATGTGAAAAAGGCTATGTTCACTCTAAGTGTGATAGTACAAAAAAATATTTCTAGAAAGATGAGATCCAGAACCTCAAGGAATAGACTTACTAATTATGCATGATTTAAAGGAGCATACTTAGTTTAAGGAGGTCAAGTCCAATTTATAGAAAAAGGCACGATATAAAATCACACACTACTCTCAAAATATTGCTTGTTGGGGGAGAGGCAGACTGGTATAGCCACTGGATAAAGAAAATGTGGGTTTTTTATTCAATGGAGTAATACTCTGCCATAAAGAATGATAAATTTGAGTTATTTATACTCAAATGGATACCTTGAGGACATAGTCATAACTGAAATAAATAGGACACAGATGTGTAAATACCATGTTATTTCTCTAGTATGAGCAAAATATATAATAGGAATTATGAAATAGAAAGGAAATATTCAAAGGAAAAGGAAAAAGGGGGCGTAGGGGTAAGTAAAGAAGGGAAAGAAAAAATTTTAGGGGAATGAGAATCGAGATGCATCATGTATTGGTACAAATTCTCAATTTTGATTGTAATCATAATGTATATATAAAATGTACTAATGAAATCAATTTTTAAAAAATACTAAAAAATAAGCCAATATGATCAAATAAAACGTAGTGTAAATGGAAAAAAAACAAAGAAGGACTAATATTTATATTACTGGAAACCCTACAGGGAAAAAAAGACAATGAAACATTTAACATAACTATCAAAACACCCCAACTGACCCATGGGTACTTAGGGAAATTAACAGAGAATGATCAACCTCTGGTAAAACTAGTTGATTTTAAAAAGAAAAATAAAATGTTCAGGTTCTCCAGGCAAAAAGATCAATTAACTTACAAAACATTTAGACTTGCCTAGGTTTTTAATAATCAGTACAGAAGAGAGCCGGGGATATAGCTCAGTGGTTCCGGTGCCTGTCTTGCAAGCACAAGGACCCGGGTTCGATCCTCGGTAACCACATAACAATACTGGGCGTGAAGACTCACCCTAGCAGCAACCAGTACCACATACCACAGTGCCGGGCATGGTGGCTCATGCCTGTCATCCCAGCACTTGGGAGGCAGAGGCAGGAGGATTGCAGTGATGTGAGTTTGAGGCTGAGCTCAGGGCCAGCCTGAACCACAAAGCGAGACCCTGTCTCAAAAAACCTTTAAAAAAAAATCAGTACAGAAGAAAGGATAACATATTTTTAAGTGCTCAGTTTAAGAAGATAAGTATAAATCGGGAATTATGAATCTAGGGTTGGGGATTTGGCTCAGTGGTTCTGGTGCCTGCCTTGCAAGCACAAGAGCCCAGGTTCAATACCTGGTAACCACATACAATAATGCTGGACATGGTGGGTCATGCACACCAGCAATCAGTACCACATACCACAGTGCCGGGCGTGGTGGCTCATGCCTGTAATCCCAGCACTCGGGAGGCAGAGGCAGGAGGATTGCTGTGATGTGAGTTGGAGGCTGAGCTCAGGGCCAGCCTGAACCACAAAGCGAGACCCTGTCTCAAAAAAAAAAAAACAACAACAAAAAAAAAACAGTACAATAATAGTAACTAAGCTTCAAAAGTTATCCAAAGCATGTCATTTTCCCTTTTTATGTCATTTATATTTTTGTTTGTGAATCTCATGCAGGATATCACATTGCATTTCCTATCCTGTCACCTTCCTTAGTCACCCACAGTCTGTGATGGTTCCTGAGACTTTCCTTGACTTTCTCGATGGTGACGAGCTGCCCTTCGAATGTTTTTCAGTTTGTCTATGCCTGATAGTACATCATGATCAGATCAAAATTTTGCATTTTTAGCAAAGATGGATAGAAGATAGACAGACAGATAGACAGGTGACAAAGATAGGTAGGCAGAAAGATGGCTAGATGATAGATACACAGACAGACAGGTAATAGACAGACAGACAGATAGACAGACATAAGGTTGATTGAGATTTGTTATAAGGAATTGGCTCACAGCTTATGGAACCTTACAAGGCCGCAAATCCGTGCAGTGCTTTTGCAAGCTGGGCATCCAAGAAAACCAACAGGGCAGTTCCAGCAGGAAACCTGGCAGACTTGAGACCAAAGCAAAGCTGGTATGATAGCCACAGTTTAAAAGCAGAAAAAGTGTTTAAGGCACTTTTCATTTATTTTTTAAAATACAGGCGCCGGAACCACTGAGCTAACTCCCCGGCCCTATTGTACCGTTTTTAATTTTCTGGTTTTGATAATTTCATATAATCATGTGATGTGTAACGTGAAAAGATCTGGTTGAAGGGTATCCAGTGACTTTCAGAATCATTACTTCGGTGGCTCTGCATGTCTAAAATTATTTCTGAATGAACTACACCAAAAAAAAAAAAAAAGACTGATGAAAGTACCTACCATTTTGAGAGGTATCATTCGAATAAGAAAATCAGAAAATAAAGAATAAGTCTAATAATAATCTTTTAAAAAATTAATATGAGCTCCCAGGAAGTATGGCGCGAGCAGTGAACAGCTGTGAACCCGTCTGTTTTCTGGGTGAATGCACACGCCTCACTTTCTGCTCTATCTTACGTTGGTTTCCCTCTAGACCTGTTGCAACGGCTCTTTTGTGGACCCCTGCTGAGATGTCCATGTTGGTTTGAATATATGGAGGCCTTCTTTGTCTGAATCAGGGGACAAAGATATTGTCCCTGACTCTACCCCCACTCCTTCCGGTTTCCTTTGATGGAGCCGCCTCTCAAACACTGTCTACCTCTTGCAGAGAGTGTATCTTATAGAAGAGATTTCTTCCAATTCCCAATGCTTAGAAGAGTCCTGAGACAGGGGTGGAGGCAGGGCGTGTTTGCCTTAAGGAGCACAATCTGAATGCAGAATTAACCTTTTTTTAAAAAAACAAATTAACATTATTTAAGTTTTATTCAGAAAGTTATACTGAAGCATCATAAAAACTTTTGGACAATCTTAGCTGCTCAGGAGACTGAGGCAGGACGCTTGTGAGCTCAAGTCCAGCTTGTTGTGAATTTTTTTAAATAAGGGGGAGGGGCTGGGGATATAGCTAAGTGTCAAAGTCCTGGATTTAATCTCCAGTATTACACAACGTACACACAGATGCACACACACCACACACACACACACACACACACACACACACACACACACACACACAAACACACACACACACGAAAGGACAGAACAATAGAAAGGACAGAAATCCCCCTCATTGCTTCCTTTACCTCCCACTGCAGACTTTATCTATTGGCCCAATGGCTCCCTTCCAGTCTTCCTCCTATGAATCTGTTTGATACAGTTCATCGAACTGTATGGTATATAGTTCTCTTTCATAAGCAAACAGTTTTTCAAGTTATTACAAACCTTTTGTGAGTGTAACTATACCGACCAAATAAGATTTTGCCATGTGGCAGCTACTGATCGACACCCTCCCCCATTTGGAGGCCTGCCTTGTTAGTCTCTGCTGGCTGTAGGGGTTGTGTCACTCTTCCATAAGACATCAGTGACTAGGGTATTTTTCAGAGAGGCAATGGAATGGAGAGGAACGAGCCCTAGGCTGGCGACAGGAAACGCGTTAGAATTTTGATTTTGTTCCTTATAAAGCTTTTACATTTTTTCCTTTCCTCGGCTTTGATCCTTTTCCTCAGCTACAAAACGGCCTGAACAATCCTTAACCCTTACGATTCTGTTGAAATCTAACATTTTATGCTATTAATATGTTTTCCACTTAAAATTCTTTCAAAGTTTTCAACACTTCTTAAACTTCTATTAATATTAATATTTACATGTTGATATCTATATAGAATATGTTGATATAGGTCAAAATACCAGGAAATGCTACCTATGTTTTGCCAGTAGGCAAACTTTTTGGCACCAAAGCACTCTGAATGTCTATTTTTAAAAGTTTCATATAGTATCCCCATTTGTGTAGTAAGACCCTGTTTATACTTTACAATAATTCATGTACTCTTAGGATTGATTGTTTGCTGATTGAAATTCTGTTGATAGTCCAAGAAGACAAGGCCTTTGACTTGAACTCATCATATGAAGTTTGCTCCTATGTTTTCTCATTAATCTCATAAAAATCGTGAACTTCTTCCTATAAATTTCCCTGTTTTTTGTGTTAACTATAAACATGCTTCTTGCCAAAATTTAGTATTATCTTTTTATCACTGAATTTATGTACACTTTGGTGGGTACTATGAAAAATTTCCAAATGGCTTCTTGGAGCTCTGTTCATAGAGGTTAATGAATTGAAACAACTGCTCATTTAACAGTGCTTTTTGTGGAAAACAAAATATGCTAAGCCAAAGTGGGGCTTGTGAAAATGGAAGAAAAATACCAGGTAACGTTCCCATTCTTCAATGGCTCTCAAATATGAGATCAATTATAATATACCAATTCCCCACAATGCTTATGTATCAAAAACATATACTGATATTTTTACTAAATAAAAGCAAAATTTTCTCCAGATGCACGCATTTGCCTCTGACAGATTTGAGGTGAATGAGCAGAGCAAGCTGCATTTTGACCACTTCACTGTTAGAGGACCATTACCATTTTGCCTCACTGAAACATTTACCTGAACATAGTCTGAAACATTGGCACAGAAAGGATTGATTCTTTCCCGGTAGAAATTGAAGGAGGGACTCCATGTTAGCAACACAAATGATTTCGTGTTGAAGAAACATGCATCATTAATGAGGTTAATGGAAAATGAAAGTACGGACCGAACAGTCCCCTCTACAGAGCCTGTGGCTTTGATTTTGACTTTATCCTTTAATTGAGAACAACTTTGGCACTTCACACTAACTAGAAACAGCATATTTCATTCCAAGAATGTTTGCTTTAAGTAAGGTGGACTTCATGTTCTTTCTAAGTAGAGTTTACCATTTTCTCTTTCTAAGCAGTGATTTGGGACAATGTATTTATTTAACCTGGAACCTTTCAGAGCTTAATGAATACTTGTTGATGATTGTTGATTAGAGAGACTATTAGTCCTTAAAAACAAAGTCAGCATTGCTTTCACTGACTCTTAGGTGGGAATTTGCATTCTATTCCAAATGACAAGGTTTTTCTTAATGAAGACCTCAAACAACAAGTAACTGATGACCTCGGATGGTGCCAGATACTATGGCTCAAAGTTAAAGGATTGCTTGATGTGGCTCTTACAAGGAAGCGGAGGCTCTGAATGTGCTGTGACTTGTGTGGTCTTAGTGAGGAATTCAGGCCTGTATTGGGCTACTGTCAATAAACTTTGTGGTGGTGCTGATATTCTCTGATATATGAAACTGGATGCTGGCAAGCAAAAAAGAAAAAAAAAAGGCTGTCTTGGAGGCATCTTTTGGCAGATGGACTGAATGTAAAGAATAAAATGTCACAACCTGATACATAGTCACAAAAATGGTCAGGAAACACAAGGAAATGCTCCTGAGCGAGATGAAGTATGACACACTGAAGTGCGGCTCCGTGGTGTCTATGGCCTTTCTCGAGGTTGTGGTGTGGGATGTTCATGAAGAAACTGGGTGGGGACCCATGTCAAAATTGGACCCCTCTTCACATGCTGTGGTGGAAGGTGCAGTGGCAATTTGATTGGCTTTGGGATCCAGCCAGGGGAATTGGTGGAGCTCACTGCTGGACCTGAGAGTGCCCAGGCAGGATGCAGAGGCAAGGACTTTCTCTCTGAGCATGGCCCTTGCCCTGCTCTGCCACTGTACCCCTGTCTGCTTCCCAGCTGCTCTACTGCACCCTCTCTTTCACCACAATGTTTCTACCATGGATATCGGTCTTGGATTGAAGCCCTCTGAAACCAGGAGCCAAATTAAAGCTGTCCTACTTTAAGTTGTGGCTGTTGGCTATTGTGCCCCTATAAAGAAAAGATGATTACTACCCACTCAGTATAGATCATCAGGTGGCATTGTCCTGTTCCTCACAGGCCTGGGCACACTGCCAGTGGGGCTAGCAGCATTTGATTCACTGAGATAGTTGCAGGTTTAGGGGAGTGGTGGAAAGTCTCCTCAGCTGTGGAACCCGTGGAGTCCAAACTGAACCAGACCTTCCTAAACATCTTGATCTCCTTCAACTGTTCTAGAAGGAGGAAGGATCAGTCATGGGTAACAGGGCAGAAGATTCCTCTTAACATGCATGCCTGGGGGTCCAGGGTTGAGGTAAACCTTCCTGAGGCAGAAGCCTCTGCTCTCCTTGTGCCCATAAAACAACACGAACTCACTGTACTCGTTGTACCTGAAGCCTAAGCATCAAGGCTCACAAGAATAATTCAGAGCTTGACTGGTTTAATGCATCTTGCTTCCTCAAACTAAAAAGTCAGAAGCAGCTACAAGTTTCTCTTGTTCTTAAGAACACTGCCGACAATTTGATTGTTACCAACTTATTCTACAAATGAAAGCCACTATGATAATAAAAAACAAGATGCTTTAAACAATGCTAAACAAGATGCTAATTTAAAACTCAAGTGTTTCAGTATGAAAATCAATGATCTGAACCCTCCCCCCGAAATGATTACCAATGATTAAAAAGAAGTTTGCGTTTCTTAATAGATACTACTTTAGAAACATCCAAACTTTTGACTTACTACCTAGACACTGGAAACCGTGTTCTGTATGCTCTTTTGCAAGCAAAGCGACACATATTGCCAGGAAGAAACTAAAGAACTGAAGAAAACAGATAGAACACTAAGCACCACTTACCTCACCTGAGGGAGCAGCCTCTGAGATACCAGGTCTGTTCATATCGACCTGGATGGCTTTGCTATTTAGAAAACATCTTCACATACCTTCAGTTTCCTCTGTGGCTATGGGGGAAAATGCTGGACTCCTCTCTGGGATTCTGTCCTTTAATCTTTAAGAGTCAACCTAGGCAAGAGACTCCCAGTGGCTAATACCAGTGGATTAGATGAAGAGAGCAACCCAGAACTAGCACTGAAGGTCCAGGAAGATGTCTCACTCAGCAGATCAGGAATGGAGGTGGCTGGGCTATGCAATCCAGGGGCCTCTTCCCATTGTCTGCCTCATCGTTATAACTACTCATGTGTATTTGACTCTGGAAGGAATAAAGGGACTTAAGATGAAAAAGCCATGGAGTGTCACACCTGGAGGATTTCTAGCCCCCTTAATTCATGGATTCCCAAAGACTTAGGAGCGAGAGCCATAGATTTGCAGTGGTATAGCATCATAGTCCTATTCAGGACACAGTTATCTATGGAGGCCATGCAGCCTACCAGGCATTGCTTCTCAGCAGTCCACAAAACAGGTTTCTTAGCTTGAGATTTGTAATCTCCAGGGAAAAGGCCTTGCTGAGTCTCCTTAGATGATGAAGCAAGAAATTGCTCCATCATATTCTTGCTTCCTGTTGCCTATCATACTGACTTTCTTTAACACAAGGATATGGCTCAGGCAACTGCCTCCCCCAATTCAGCCACAGTTGACATCAGGGAAATTGCACCATGAGAATTTTTTTTTTTTGATCCAACAGTTAACTGATGCTACTTCAGGCTCCAACTCCTAGAGCACTATACTTCATTGTGGTGCCCAGAGACCACAGATAATTAGGTGGTAAAATAATGAACTTGGCACCTGGACGGCTACATCGCAGCCTGAGCTGCAGCTATGCTGCCATGCGACCTTCATGAAGGCAGTTAGCCTCAGTTTCTTCGGCTGTCAGATGGAGATGATGGTACATTCCTTACAGTGTGAGAAATATTTCATCAGTGCAGAACAGAGGCAGTGTGGTGACATGGATTAGTACATAGGCTTTGGCAGCAAAAATAGTTGGGTACGAATGTGGCTATGGCACTAACAAGCTTTGTAACATTAGGTATTCAGCCTCGGTGAACTTTGAAAAATAGGTATAATGTCAGTGTCTAAATTAATGACCCATGGTGAGGAACAAATGAAATAATATATGTACAGTGCTTAGCACAATGCCTTGTATGGAATAGACTCAATTTTTAGTGTCATAATAAATGTATATGGGGAATAACAGCACCCTGTCATATCAAATCAGCAGAGTATCACCTTTTAAGTACTATAAACCCTAATCAAGCAGATGATTGGCTTAAATTTATATTAGTATTTGATGTCTAGGATGCAATAGGCATCCAGAGGCAGAGGCTTTGGACAAGCTCCAAAATAGTATCATTTTCTGTGATACACAGTGCAGAGACTTTCAACTACAATGTGTGCTTGAGAACCAAGTAAAACATGGTAGAACGAGGAGTTGTGAAAAGGTACAAATGTATGTGGGTATGGTGTACCCCAAGGTTAGGGACTTGTCCTGTGCCAACTTGAAATCAACTCCTGTGATGATCACGTCCACTGAGACATTGCATAGACCTTGCTGCACATTTGCCACTGTGCTGGGCCTCAAAGACACACACATAGGCCCATGGATCCACAGACTGAGAAAGTACAGACATTGTGAGGTTAGAAAAGATCCCAGGTGCTCCTTTGGTAAGGCTCAGTCAGATACTCTGTCCCGCTGTAAGTCTGCATTGCCTGCCGGGTCTGAGACAAATGCTTACTATTTAGGTAGAAATTCAATGGATGATACATGTGTCACATGCTGACACTTCAGTGACTCCTTGGAACTGACATGTATAGGGAAACTTTCTTCTATTGATTTTAATTTTTAGACACTATGTACCAGAACCTATGTGACACTGTCTTCAGTACGACTGCATGAATGGAGGATTTCAAGTTCTTTGAAGCAAAGATTAATACCTGGAGACTACAAATTAAACTCGTTTAAAAGTAATTCAGGTAGAAAAGAAAAATATCACCAGAAAAATCTCAGAATCAGCATTTCTATAAAACTAAGCCTCTTAAAAAATGATTTCTCTTCATGTTGAATGCGATTATGATGTGTATCCATAATGTACCAATAAAAATAATTTTAAAAGTTAAAAAAAAGATTTTTGGTTGCACCTGAACGGATTGGATCATGGAGTCTCAGTTTTGATTTTGCTCTGTCTGTAAAGATGCCCAGTCATCCTTCCAGCAGCTGCCTCTGGGAGGGAGTTTTGTAAATGGGGTGATTGGTGAGACCCAGGGCCAGAGGCAGCCAAAGCAGAAAAAACAAAGGAAAGGGGAGTGAGAGGAGACTGCGTGAGATTATCCAAATTACTGTATTGTGCTGAGAGTTGTGAGACTGGGGCTTGAGGAAGGCCGTCAGGAAAGGGTGTTCTATTCCAGCCCAAACCCGAACAACAGCAGGTCCTCAAAGTCTTCTCTGTCAGCGAGGAGATGCAATGCAGAGAATCACCCTGAGCCCACAGACTGCGGCCCGCTGCCAGCATGACAGGAGTAGGCCCTGACTCCTCCTGGTACAACCCCCCTGTGGCCTGGGCTCCCTTCCTGCCCATGAAGATTTGGGGGAAGAAACATGGTGCGTCTGCTGCGCGCTTGGCCACATGTCTAACACCCAGGTTCTAAGCTCCTGCTGCCATCAGAGCCAGGCGTGGGCAGAAGAGGGAGGGAGAGAGCTTGCCTTGGGTCACAGAAGACAAAGCATCTCCCCTGCCCGGCGCGTCAGCTGCCGGGGAGCATGTGTGGAACTAGGTGGCTGGCATCAGGCACAGCCCTCCACACTGTCTCTCTTAGCCTCTTTCCTGTCGGAAGAGGGAGGCAGGGAGGGGGAACTCCTTCCACCCAGCCCAGCCTTCCCGCTCAGTTTGATCTGGAAGGGAATGTCCCTGCCCCTCTTTGAAGAAGCAGCCAGCAGTACTTGTCTCTTCTCTCCTTCCCGCAGGCGCTTCTGTTCAGAGCAGCGCTGCTTCTTGCTGGCTCCTTCTGCTTCTGCTAGGTCCTCCCGCTGACTGGGAAGAAAGTGCACCAGTGGGGTGATGGGGGTCTGAAACTCTTAAAGGAGCAGCTTTATTTCTGTTAGAAATCTGTTTACCTAGCGTATTACTTTTATGTCTTTCCCTAATCAATATAACCTCGGGAGAAAAGTAAACCAGATATAAAAAGACCCTAATCACCCTTCCGATGTTAATCGTGGATGTCCTGGTTTTCCTTAAGGATTTTCATGCAGATCAAGCACTAGCTGTGGTGACAATCACTGTTAGTAATCAAAGTCAATTCCAGGATCATTTATTGGGAGCATCAAGGTGGAGGACCGTGGATCTGAGCAAGACATTCCACTCTCCTTCCGGGCTCACAGTCCAGGGCAGAGAGAGAAGGCACAAGCCTGTGGGGTCCTTTTTGCCAGTAACTCCTGCATCAGAGTCTCTGACCAGAGGTATCTGTGAGAAGCCACGCGGGCAAGCCAGTTTTGGATGCAACCACTCTTTGACTGTCCACTGGTTGATTTTCTGTCAGTAAACTAAGGTTTGCACAGGACTTGGCCCCTGGCAATCCCCAGGGGATGCCGGAGTCTGGGATCACAGAGTCTTGTTTCTGCATGTAAAATATTTGTGACTCACTGGGAATGTGAAGGGGCCTGAACCCAGTGTTCCTTCTGGCCGTCATTCAAGGCCGGAGCAGGGACACTCTCTACTGGGCCCAGTCCTGGATGGCTTCCCACGTTCCAGGTTCCCATGCGAGCTCCCTTTCAGGGAAAATGTCAGTCTTAAGCAAATCACAGAGCCCACAGCTTATTTTAGAGAGAGTAAGCAACGTGGACACTGTTGAGAATGTGAGATAATTTCGGGGGGGGGCACTTACTCAAACACAAAGGACAACATCAGAGCAGCGTGAGCCACACGCCTGGCTGCAGAGTCAAGTCTGTAGTTTCATGGAAGGGGAAACTGCGACCCACAGAAGTGATTCGCTGGAGTCACTCACAGAGCTCCTGGCACCCAGTTCTGGGCCTCCTTCTGGCCCCAGGATTTCAGTAAAGCGCTAGTGCTACTTCCTCTCCATGAGGACAGGAAGAAGGCAAAGTAGCCGGTTGGGACTTGACAGTTCTCAAGCTCCTGAAATACCAGGAAAGGTCCCTGCCCTTTGTACACCCTTTGCTCCTAAGAAAGCCAGGCAACTTTTGCTTTGAAGGAGTCAGCTAATGTGATTAGCCCGTTCCTGGCCTAGAAGCCAAGCTGAAGGGAAGAGAGGCTGCGTGAAGCCCTCGTCGTGCAGAGACGGCTTCTCGGCCAGAAGGGAGGCTGGCGGCCGTCCGTGGCATAGCGGGGTGCACAGCCCGCGCGGTCTTCCCATTGACGGGAGAAGGACGGGGCTGGCAGGCTTTGCCCCGGCACACGGTGGCTGTCGGAGGAGTTCACAATGGAGCCGTTTACGCTGGCCTAACCCTACACCCCAGGCCTTATCTGTGCCTGCCATTGTAACTCACTGACTGCGAGGCCCACGGCTTGCTGGCCTACTAAGTGCACACTGGCCAGCACAGCACTGCGACACGCCCGCGGGCTGGGAAGAGCGGCGCCGCAGGGACGCTGAAGGTGACCGCCTTCTCCTTTGGGGACACGTGTGCTCAACGCTGTGGACCCGAGGGGCGCTCGGGGCGCAAAAGTTTGCGCCGATGCCGGGGTCTGGGGAAGAGTCTCTCCAGAGGGCTACGAGCTCGCAGCTGGGGTCCTCCCACCCCCGCGGCAGTGCGCGCCCCGCTCTCCTCGGAAACAGGAGGTGCCAGAGGTGCGGACTCGCCGAGGGTCCCGTCCCGAGCCGTGTCCCAGCCCCGCCCGCCCCCTCCCACCCGGCCGCGGCTCCTGCGTCCCCGGCGCAGTCGGGGTCCGCACCTCTGCAGCCGGCCGGGGCGGACTCTGGGAGGTGGGGGTCCCGGCAGCCCCGCAGGAGGGGCCAGATCCGGGCACGCTGGCGGCCGGCTCCATGTCGCGGCTTCGCGCTGCCCAGGCTCCGCCCCCGTGAGTGTGTAAGTGTGTGATGCTGCCGCGGCCGCCGCCTGTGCAGCCGCCGCCGCCGCCGCCGCCGCTTCCTCGGCCGCCCCCGCCTCCGCTGTCGCCGCCCGCCCGCCCGCAGCCTGCCAGGCGGGCGGCACTGCCAGACCGGCCCGCAGCTGCCGCCGCCGCAGCCTCGGGCGCTGGGCGCTGGGCGCGGGCGGACTCGCCGCGAGCGGAGCGGAGCCAGCGGGCGGCCGGGCGCTCGTCCGCCCCGGAGCGCAGCACCAGGCACCTCCCGGCCGCCGCCGATGCGGCCCGGGCACTTTTAGCCAGACCAGAGCCGGGGAGCCCGGCCGCCGGGGCAGCGAGCGAGCCGCGCCACCGCGAGCCGAGCCGCGCAGACCGCAGCGAGCAGGGACGGACGCCGCCGCCGCCGCCGCCGCCGCCCGGCCGCTATGGATCTATTCGACTTTTTCAGGGACTGGGACTTGGAGCAGCAGTGGTAGGTGTTGATTTTTGCCTTCTCCTTGGACGAGCGGGTCCCCCGTGGGGTCTGGGCTTTTCCTCTTTGTTAAAAGGAGCCAGAGCTGTGGCGGGGGGCGCCCCGGATGCCCTCCCACTTGCTCTCCGCCACCCTTGGCCCCTGCCCCAGGGACTCGCAGGTCCCGTGCCCGGTGGGGTGTGGGGGATGAGGGATGCGGCCAGGAGTGTCGCGCTGCTCGCCAAGTCCGTAGAGTAGAGTTGCTGCGGCCCCGCACCGGGTTCAGTGCCGCCCACCTGGGGGCCCAGCGCACGACCCCTGCCCGGCCTTTCTCGCCTGCGGCTTCCAGGCACCGACGCGCCCTGGATGCCAAGCGCCTGAAATGCCTCAACTTTCCAAATGCGCAGCACCACGGCCGGCGGCCGAGGGAAGGTGGCGGCGAGGTGCCACTGGGCAGCTCCCGCTTCCTGGGCGACCGCGGCTCTCGATGCCACCTCCATCCTCTCGGGCGGAGCGCGGCGTGGCGCACACACCTTCCTGAGGCCCGCTCAGCCCAAGGTCCCCGCGCTCCAGCGCGGAGCGGCGTCTTTGGGGGCCTCTGTGCGCCAGGCCCAGCTTAGGGTCCGCTCTGCGCTCGGTTTCAGGACTGCAGGGTTTTGAAGTCGGCCCCCAAAGTCGGTTGCTCCGACGTCAATGCGCATTTAATTACCCGCTGGACCCGGGCGGCCTCCCACGGGGAGGACGCCCTCGGTTTGCGTAATGGACACACAGCAAAGACTGGAGGGTTTAATCTCTTCTTCACAAAATACCCTGAACCTGACGCGCACAGATTTTGAAAGATGATGCAGAGGTGAAAGGGAGCCAGAAAGTTGTTAACTCCTGCGTGATCCGATGCGCATGCATAAATGCTGATATACGTATCTATTAACTTTTTAAAAACTTCGCCTTCCACCATAAGCGTTATTGATTTTTATTTGTCAAAACATTTTAAGGTATCAGTTTTCCCTACAGCCCAAGGAATTCGATGAGGAGGGAGGGCGCGGCCTCGAGGACTTAAAATTGCACTCTTGGCCCTTTGAAATGTAGTTAGAATAATCTAGAGTACCCGCGACAGTGCGAAATCTGCAGTGAGCAACTACTAGTGGCGGCCGTTGGCTGTGAATGCTGTGTATTTTTACAAGGATTTCCCTAGCTGATGTGATATTTTAGGCAATTTCTTTCTTGAAAAAAGGGTCATAAGCTTGGCTAAGAGTTTCATTATGCCAATCATGATTCCTTTGATCGCAAACCCAAGATCATCTGAACTTAAATACATTTTATTTTACAGCAATTCCAAGTAAATCTTTGAAGCACAAATTACGGTTTATCAGTATTAATCTGCAAGGCAGGTTTGAAACCACGCAGAGTTCTATCAGTTCTGCAGGAAGACTTTATGTTAAATTTTAAAAGTCATTATGCTCTTGTTATTTACAAGTAAATGTAACAATCGCTGCTCCGTTAAATACCATGCTCCTGTACACAACCTTTACTCGGCCTCACTAATTTATTTTATAGACAACTGATAACCACAGCACTGTTATTTGCATACAATTTGCCTAATACGTAGCACGGATAAAATTGTTAATTTAACAGACATTATTATAATTGATTTCATGGCTGTAGTGCAGATGTTAACCACACACAAGGTATTAGGTTTTAAAATGTTTATTAATTTCACTTTAATGTTACTCACATGCAGCTGAATGTTTAAAGGACATGGGCTCTTTTATGCTTGATTCCTTATGAAAACGTACTCCCTCCCCTTTGGGGAGACTGTTCTTAAGGGGAACACAAGACCCTTTTTCCTCTGGATCTTTATGCCATATCAGTGAAGGTGCACGCAGTCTTGGACACTCAGTGGATGTCTGTGAAATGCTGAGGAATTAGTGTATCAGGTTTGCATAAATAAGCCTGCATCTTCTTTCTGTGCCCACGAAGCAGGGCAGTGTGTCCGCCTTGCTCTTCAGTTGTGAGGGGCCAGCTTCCTCATGTATCTGTGTTTGTGAATGTCCGTCATGCCGTCATGCCTCTGTGTCTCGTGCATGGCACATAGAGACAGGAACACAAATGTGACAATGGTGGATGAACTGAAAAGCTTGACATCATCTTTAGTGGAAATCTGCCCCTTTGAAACTCTCTCTGGACATCCAGAGGACGCTGGTTACATGTTCCTTAGATGTTTACTGCCCTTTTCTGAGAATAAGTAGCTGCTTCAAGTGATGACATCCAATCCCTGTGGAACCCCCGGGGGGACCACAGGGGTGAAAGGACCCCCCACAAAGTTAAGGAGCCGTGTTACATCTCCATTGAACCTATTCCTAATAGTCACTTGTAGAACAACAAGCCCGGAGCTTACTCTAAGCCTAAATGTTTAACAATGAGTAGATGGAGGCAGCTTTGAGACGAACTATTTCCTAGACATAATGAACAAAGACTGCACACACATTACATGTGCGTTATCTGCAAACATGGACTCTAGTAAACAAAAGTACATGCCATTTACAAACACACCTTTGTCAGGGCAGATGCAGATGAAAGAATGAGCGATGCATGGCGCTGCAGCGCGCAGGTAGGTGCAGTGTCTGGGAGTGCTCACGCGCCTAATGGAACATCTCGCTGGATCTGCCAACTGCAAGAATATCTTAATGGGTCATGCTCTGGACTCGATTAAAGGGCCAGAGCTCAAGTTCTTTAAGATTCCTGGATGAATGAGCAATGTTCACCTGAGTTTGAATTTAATATGAACCAGTCTGTGAAGGGAAAGGAAGGCACAGATGTCTGTGTGCACCGGGGACATGATTTGCTCTTTAAAAAAGACAGAAAAAGGGGAAGAAAAAAATTTGCATTTCATCATTTAAACCACGCAGCAGCCTTGCTTATGGTCATCAAGTCCATGAACTCTGAGTCGTGTGGAGGTCACATGGCTAGATTTTGGACTTGTTTCCCAGCAATGGCAAAGTCATTACTCCCTATTTAAAAGGGACAAAAAACAAACTCAGAGAGCCTACAAAGTATAGAGGCTTCCAGTTTTACAAGCATTTCCCCTCCAGTATTGATTACGTATTGCTTTGTAACATGCCAGGATTCTTTATGGAATTCTTATCTTCTTTTTTAATTAGAAAGGAAGACAGAAAGGAAATATAAAAAAGGATTAATTCTTTTAAAAAAAAGATGAAAAGAAAACCACCGTGATAGTAAACCAAAATGCAAGTAATTCTAGGGAATATGGTAGTGAAATGATTGTGACAGTGGCCGGCTTCTCACTGCCAAGGGCAGCATCAATTGTGTGTCGTTTTTATGTGATGTCTCACAAGTAGCCTAATTAGAGGGGACCTTGCAAACGGGCAAGTTATACAGGAAGAGACTTAAACTCACGGAACTGTTATATAAATAGAAAGTTCAAAGGTCTGCGAGAGGCTGTCAAGGCTGAGAAGAGGCCATGTGCAGGCCAGGCTTCTCATCCTAGGGGGAGGGCAGCCCCCCGGGGTGGCTCCAGCAGCCCACACTATCCCGAGTTTGCCTGGAGGGTCTGCTCTCCAGACAAAAGTGAGCTGTTCTAGCTCCAGTGGGGCCCTGCTGCCTCTGCCTCTTCCCACGCAGCACAGGTCTTCCCAAGCCTCCTGAGCAGCAGTCTGATCATGGAGGGGAGGCTGTGGGAAACAGAGGGAGGGGCGACAGTCTCAGCCAGTTTGGCCCATTAGGACTGCAGTGTGTGTGTGGCGGGTGGGGGTGAAGGCTGGTATGGAGTCCTGTTTTCACCAAGGAGGCCCAGTTTCCCAGAATTTTCCTTTCTCTACCTCCATTCATTCTTTCCTTCTATGCATTCCATTAAAAGGGAGAAGGCCTACGATATCCCTTCCCTTCCCCCCGGACAGTGTGGATTCTGCAGTGTTTCATTTTGGGTTGAACTTTTTAAAGAGAATGTATGTATGGAAGATGGTTAAATTGGCTGGTGATAAGGTCTCTACAATTCTTAGAAGCCCACCTGCAAAAAACATTAAGGAATAAAAAGTATCTCAGTAAATCTTAAAAAGTACATCGACTGGGCAAGAAAGAAAATTATCTCATGTTAGAAATCAGTTTAATGACACATGAATTGTTTTGCTAATGATTCAGTCAAGCATTTAACAACTTTAAAATATACAAATCAAGATCGAAAATGACTGCCTCAAAAATGAACCTGTCATTATAGACATAAATGAGATTCCAAACATTTAAGCATTTTTAGATAGATAAAAATTGTATTATATTTAAACATGCTAATTACTGTTGAATAGAAATAGCTTTAATGTGCTGAACCTTTATTTCTTTTTTTTTTTTTTAGGTTTTTTGAGACAGGGTCTCGCTTTTTGTGGTTCAGGCTGGCCCTGAGCTCAGCCTCAAACTCACATCACAATCCTCCT